>VXBL01004079.1:472667-607272 GCA_013400195.1 Aramus guarauna | reverse complement strand
GGGGGGGGCGGGGAGCGTCGCCCGGGGGCGGCCGCAGAGCGCGGAACGGGCGGGCCGCGGCCTCCCTGAGGAGAGGTCCCCGCGGAAGGCGGTAGAAGCCTCCGGCCTCGCCCCGATCGCGGGCCCTGGCGTTACCTCCGGGGGCCCGGCGCGGCCGAGCTTGCGGGACCCGCGTCTGCCTGCTGGGCTGCGGTGGGGCCTGGGCCTTCCCCGGGAGCGAGTTGTTTCTGCCGGGTCCCTCAGGGACGGCTGGGGTCGGAGCGCTGTTAAGTCGCGTTTCCCGGCAGTAAAGGCCCTCGCTTACCCGGAGTGCTGAGCTGTGCTGCCAGCCAGGGCAGCTGGGGCCTCCGTGAGTGAGGAGTTATCCCGCGTCTGGGGGGGATGTGGTGAAGAGCGAGGGTTTGGGAGTGGGGGGAAAAAAGCTGCTGCTCTGGCATGGAAAACAGTGCTGTCATGCGATTGACACAGGATGCTGGAAGCAGCTGTTGTGGGTTTAATGCTGGTTGTGGAGTGCTGGCGTTTTCTAGATCTTAAAACTGTTTACTGTGAGCTGCAGTTCTCCTGTGTGTGCGTACACTTCCCAATGAAAATATGATACTTAAATATGAACATGTACTGCAGAGTTTGTGTACAGTTGAGCTCAGCAATGAAAGAAAGCATTGTACTTGCCTCATTGCGTGAGATTAAATACTACAACAGCCAATTTAATGAAATCAAAGCAGACTTCTTTTTTTTTTTTCCTCTCTGTTAGGTGCAGACATTGCTTCAGCAAATGCAGGACAAATTTCAAACCATGTCTGACCAAATAATTGGAAGAAATATCCTTTTTTTTTTAAGTTAGATACTATATGCTTTAGCTGCACAGGTATTTTTATATATATTTACCAGTGGGATTTGGAAGATTAAATTTAAAGTGACGATAAGTGTTTGAGCAAAGCTGTAATCAAAAACTCAAACCAACAATAACAAACAAAAAATCCTAAAAACCAACCCAAGCACCAGCAGACCGCAGTCATAGTCCTTAACTCCGCTGAACTTGATGACATGAGCTGTCGCATAGATGACCTGGAGAAGAACATAGCAGACCTCATGACGCAAGCAGGAGTGGAAGAATTGGAAGGCGAGAACAAGACCCCTGCTACTAACAAGAGTTAAAGTGAGACAATTGCCTGCCAGCCTTGAAACAAATCCTCAAATCACTTGAAATTACTGACTTTAATGTAGATGGAATTTTTCCTTTGATTTGTGAGGTAGTCAGAAATCAATTCAGAGCAGCTCTGTACGTTATAATACAAGAAGTTTTAAGCAGCTCTCCTCAGCAGACTCCTAATAGTCCCTTCAGCAAGGGTTTCCTTCACCAGTATTGAGAGGAGAGTTATTTTCTTCATGTCTTGTTAGTTTTGAGGAAGTGCAGTACCTGTACTCATCCTCTGTTACACACTCAGGCTGGTATTCTCACCAGTTTGAAGTAATGACTCATTGCAGCACGGGAAGGAGAAGAGATGGGGGAAAAAAATAACAATGACACAGCGAGCTGTTCTTTTCCCTTCTCTGATTGTATCTGAGCCTTCTGAAAGGGCCGTATATGATCTGGATGGATGTTACCAACATCCGCTCCGGTTCCTGTAGCTGGAAAGCTACTGTGAGCGTGGTGCTGCTTTTCCATCTTCCGCTGCGTCCTGTAGACTTCAGCTCCCAGGAAGCTCCCACAGACCGTAGGTTGCTGCTGTGCACAGGGACTAGTGAGTGAGTTACTGTCCATCAGCTGTGAATTCCTCCCGTGTAAGTTCACATCTTGCTGGGAGTACCTGACTCACACGTACCACTGCGTGTCCTGACTGACTGTGAGACAACACTCAGGCATGAGGCAGGGCGTATTCTAGGGCAACGCTCCCTGGAAAAAGAAATTTCTTACTGAAAGAGAAATGTGATGATACTACTCTTATGTAATTTCTTAATTGATAACCTGCCCCTGTATTGCACAAAAACATTGGAGAGGCAGGTATTTCATCTGCTTGACAAGCAGCAGTCCAAAATCTAGTACAAAACCATGGAATTTCAAGTGATCAGGTAGCACCACACACAACGTTTACAACAGTTGCTAAAGGCGTTGAAGAAGATGGGGCACTGCAAGGGTGCCAAAACTGTTACAGCGTAAACAAGGGAAGGTGTGGTGCATAAGTATACTAAGTGAGCACTACAATTTCACTTCAGTTTGTGTAGAATTTGATTTTTGTAACCATGGAAGGCAAGTGGTAAATAAACTACTAGATTTATCATGTTAGATTAGCTTTTTTTTTTTTTTTTTCTTTTATGGTGGCTAAGTAATGTCTTAGCCTCTTGGAGGCTTGAAATTCTGAGGTCACATCTAGAAAACTATGCAGCCTGTATAATAGACGTGTGTTTGAAACAGGTATACATCTTTCTTGTTCAGGTACCTATTTTTTGTGATATTTTGACAGAAATACAAATTATTATGAGCTTCATTGCCCTAGTGTCAGTTCCCTTAGCCTGAACCCCACAAATGAAGATTTCTGATGAGCATGATTCTCTTAATTCTTCTCAGTAACTTCTTTTTTTTAATTATTTTTCCCCACAGGTTGCCAATAACTTAAGATGAATCCTGGAAGACTTTTTTGTTTTTCTACAAATCCTTGGAATTACAGAACAGCTTTTTGCAACTACTGTGTGTAAAAGCATTTTTATATTGTTACAGAGCTTGCATTCCTAATGTATAGTTAGGGATAGGTTAGTTTATATTTTGATTTGTGTACTGTAATTTCACTTTTTGAATTCTTGTTATGAGGATCAATTAGTTGTGGTATTAAAACACAGATCTTACGGATCTCAACTACTGGGTGTATTTTTTTGTGAAGTCACTTTTTTCCCTTTCTTATACTTTTTCTAGACATTTCATTTTTGATAGCTGAACATCTAGTGACTGCCATCAAGTGGAAATCTTAACTTGTCCTACGTATCTTTGTGAAGTGAAGCACAAGATTGAAACTTAGCATTAATCTTAGCTCTAAGCATCAGTCACTCAACTAGTTGAGGACTATATGTTATTTTCTCATAAGTGTAGTAAGGTGAAATAAAACACACTGAACATCAAAATCCCATCTCCTGCTCCTGGTATTACCTTACCTGTGTGTTCATAGAACATAAACCAGAAATAGAGATTTAACACTAGAGACATCTGCGCACAGCTGAGCAACCACTGCCATTCAAATCTGCTAGATTTAGACAGACAACTATTAACTATGAAAAATCTCACTATGGGATTTAATTTTTTTAACCTTGTAAAACTACTTTGAAACTGACAATGTGTCATTTAGCATCACCTTTGGACAATAGTTATGGTTACAATAGTGACACTGAGCAGAAAAAGGTGGGATTGTGGGAGTGTCTGTATGTGGTCTTTGTCTTTAAATCACTGGCTCATTGTACTAAACAGTTTGCTAATGAAGCGATGAGTCGCTGAGTAACAAAAAAGGAGAGAACCCGGTTAGAATTGTAAAGCCTTGCTTCTCTTGGAATCACAATTAGCCAGAACTCTTAAAAAGTATTTGGTTCAGAAAGGTGTTAGCTTTTATAATCATCTCCACGTTGATAGGCCTGGAGTTTAATGGATTACATTAGAGTATTTTGGTGATGAAAAGTGTATTTTGAAGAGTCTGTACTATGTCACTTGTGAAGAAAAATGACCAGTGTCGGATATTACTGACAATCACTGCAATGCTCTCCAGCTTGAGGTATGAATTGAAGAGAGCGCTCGTGGTGGTCAGCAGTTATCTGTGGACCCCGCTTAAAGTGCTCTTGGAACACCACCAGATCAGCACCTCTGTATTATGATGGCAATACGACAGGTCATTTTTCAAAACAGGAGAAATTGTAAAAAAAGCTCATAATAATAGAGGAGTTTTGTGAACATAGGAAATGTATCAATATACCTTGTAATATCAGCCTTAGGCTCTTTGTAATGTCCTTGAAAAAAATCTAATAAAGTATTATGTGGTAACAAATAGTCAGGTCATATATATTAAAGCAAAATCTAGTGAAAGTATATCATTATATGTGAGGTTGTACTTAGTTGTAAGTTATGCACAGACTTTAGCACAGCTTTTGCTTATAGACTATAGTCTAAAATATAGGTGTGTTCTGTATAATAAATGGGTGAGAACGGTTCATGCCCTGTCAAATCTGGATTTTACTAGGTAATGCTAACAAACACCAAATTCCTAGGAGAGCATACTGAAGTGGAGGACCGTTTTGTGTGTTTTGTGTGTTTGCAACTATAAGTTCTGATCTGGCTGCCTTCCTCTTGTAGGAGAAATGGGCGTTCCTGAATTTGGCTGCACTGTCCTGCACACGGAGGCAGTAGGTCTGCTTTCCTGAGGTTCGTTTGGTCAGAGTGACTTACTGGAAAATTACTTCAGCTTTAAGATTCAAAACACTTTTCAGTAGGGGTAGTTTTCCCTCATAAATTTAACACTTTAACAGTTCAATTCAAAACACACCTTTCAGACAGGAAGATAGTGCTTGTAGCTCTTGAAATACTGTGTATTTCTCAGAAACATTTTTTATTCTTACTCCAAACCAGCCACGGAGTTTCTACGTATAAATAGCACATGTGGGACAAAGTAGAATCCCTTTTGGCCACAATTTCCTTAAGTGCAGTTAGTTTAATACACAAAGTAGAAGATGACTGTTGTGTTATTTTATATGGATTTGATAACACTTTAAAAGAAACCAGTGTCCTAATTTTTTTTTTCCTCAATATGCTGGTTCACATCTGACAAAGATTCGTCCTTTTCGCTGGGCAGTCTCATTTGCAAAGAAAAAAAAAAAGTCTGAGGATCAAGCTCATGAATAGGGACTGTTCCTTGTTAGAATATAAAGCAGACTGTTCCATATATTCATTTAAATCAAACTGTGGTGCTGTGTTTTGTTTCAGACTATCCGTCAAGGCTGTAGCTTGCATTTTTTAGTTATTTATCTCTATGCCAAGCACTTTAAGAGAATTTTTCTGCTACCCGTCATTGTAGTAACATACACCTGGATTTTATCATTGACATATTTACCTACCTCTTAGTTTATTTTCACAGTTACAGATCAGACGCACCCTGCTCTGATTTCCTCGTACGAGCAGGCGTGGCGGATGCTGCATTTTCCAGTTTGCAATCCAAAGCTGGTGTAACTTTGAGCAGACTTGCTGTAATTCGGAGGCGCAGCAGCCCCGTGCTGTGACAGCAAAATGGTCCACCCTGCCTGCGTGGGCGAGCACGGGCACCCGCTCGGGTGCCTGCTCAGGTCCGGCTCCTGCCTGCCCGCAAGGGGAGGAGGGTTCCTGGGCCGAGAGGTGCCATCTAGGAGGAGGTGCCATAGATGGGAAATACTCTCTTGAACTTACCGCTTCCTTCAGTCTTTCCCATCCTGGCCCAAACAGCAAGTAAGGGGCCAGCAAAGCTTTTTGTAAGTGAGCCTGAGGTACGGAGCTACACGCACCAAGTAGAGTCTATGAGTCCTGCACACTGAAGATCACAGGAGCTGTGTGGCCGGTGTATTTTACACTGGGCAACAGAGATAAATGTGAAACTCCTGTCTCGTCTCGTGTTTCAATTCCTATATTTATAGCAGGAATGATACTCAGTATCGAGGAACAGTGTTATAATAAATCCATAGTTTGAAACACTTAGGTCCACTGAAAAGTGATCCAGAATTACAGTTTCCTTAAGAGGATTTTTCATTTAATCTCTGCCCTACGGACAACGTACAGTAAATAAGACTGCAGGCAGATATCTCTTCCACTGCTCCCATCTGGTCCATGCACTAAATGAAGCTGGTACAGGCCAGAGAGACACACTGAACCACAGACCGTCTTTCCGAAGCCCTCCTTTCCCTGAGTGGAAGTCCCAGGCGCCGGGCAGGGACCGCTGCCTGCACTGCTGCCCGCTTCGGGACGGAGCGCCGGAGAAACTGCTTGGACTCCACCTTGCAATTCTACAGTCTGTTGTTGGCAGTGGAGACAGAGAACATTTGTGCAAATTCATGTCACCTGGCCTCCTCTAGACTTATTATCTCAACGCTCCCGGTAAAGCAGCGTTGGTTCCTTTCCTTAGCCGGGACGAGGCACGGGGCATCGCTTTGCCTGAGATCACTGTGGGAACGAGTAAGAGACCTGACCCGCCGGCCTTCAACCCCGGGGGAGTGCTGAAGTCGCTCACCGGTTCTTCCTCCAAACTTGAAAACTCACAAAATTAATTCCCTCACGTTGTAAATACATTTGACACTGTGTCTTTGATTCTGCACAGATTTGCTGTGGAATACCTGTAGCCAGAGACACTGCCCATCCGCTCTCAAAAATTACACCCCAGTCTGCAGCTTTCCTGGAGGTTTTCACACGGAATTATTTAATGAAGCTTTTTACCTTTCCTTGAGATTATAACTCCCTAGCAGACACTGCCTTCTAGTGGGCACACACTTGCTAATAGGAGGAACGCTACTCAGATTAATTATTTAGTTACCTTTAATGTACAAGGTCAGATGTTAGGACTTTAATGAGCCACATGCTGTTTTGAAATGCGGTTATTGCACAAAACACTGAGGCTTTGTTTACAATTAAGAAAATTAATGGGATACACAAATCCCTTCCTGAGCTTTAAGCCTGACTGTGTTTTGAAAAGACCTGATGCTCACTGAGAGGTTTTTTTCCTGACTCTGATGTAGAGTTAATAAAATTAGGTCATTAGGAAAATAAAGCTTGAGAATAGAGATTTTACATCATATAAGCACTCCGAGATCAGAATGGTTAAACAGGCACTGTGTCTCTGAAAAATGCACGTGTATTAATAGAACGTGTTCTTTTATGTCATTTCGCTACAGACATAGCCAACATTTTTACTTATGAAGCTCTTGCAGTTAGATACGTACGTAAAAATACACGATCCTTACTCATCCTGCTGGAAATAGTGAGTGGAGAAGTGATGGAGTCAAGTGTTTCTCAGCTCTCAGATTCGTAGGTTTTAGTACAACAAGTCTGGATGGAAGGCCCGTGACCCTTTTGCGCAAGCCTCTGTACAGATATGGAAAATACAGCAAAATAATCGGTGTTTTTAAGGGCAAAATGGAGAAAACGGGCAAGGAGTGACCTGAAAACTGGAGGCAAAAGAGGTGAGACAAATTAGTTAAGGCTTCACAGCAGATCGGTGGCTGAGCCAGGCCTTAGATTTAAATCTTTCCTAAGCGACCCGCAAAACACTTGAGACAGACTATGTGTCCCCAAACAGGCAGGCAGGCAGGCACCTCTACTTGCAAAATAAGGATCTGCTCCTTCACATCGGAATTCCCTTCAGAGTTTAGATCAGGAAAATACCACGTGCCGCATAGCCTGCTTGTCTTCAGCAAAAGGTATCCCAAATTTTGATGCAGCATAGCGTTCCGTCGTATGTCGGGGTCAAGCGGAGAAATGTTTGTTCAGATGCTACCTCATGGCACGCGGGAACAGCGTCAGCTCAGGCTGGGTGGATTTCTGACAGAGACCTGTCTGGGCTTCCACCCGCTGACATTTCCAGTTGCTTGGGCTCAAAGTAATTCACCTGCAGGACACCTCCGTTTTTACTTATAATATTCCTCCTCAGTCCAATTCCTCCTTCTCTAAGACTATGAATTTCCCAACGGATAAAAGTTTCTGATTCCCACACAGCTCTAATAAATATTTCATTTACTTCTGTTGCAGACGCATTTGGTTTTGAAGACCAGATCCCTGTCTCTTTAAAACATTGAGGGAAGCCTTTTGCGTTTTAACCTGCACCACCAGACCGGAGGAAATCACTGAATTCAGCTGTTCTCTGTCCACCGGCATAGAAATATCAGTTCCTTAGGGGCAACCCAGGAAGGTTTCCAGGAAGTTTTTGTTTGTTTATTTTTACATGCACTTTGAGAACTCGGGAGGCCAAGGGTATCCAGGACAGACATCGTGTAGTTTGGGAGAGCTAAAGCAACCGGTTACACAGAGGAAAAAAAGAGACAAACCGTAAGACGGGAGGCTAGCTGCTGGTTTCTGGGCACGTAAGAGCCCACGTGTGAAGGCTGTGGGTGATGAAGCGTCCACCATGGTCTGAGCTCTGACATGGGACACATCGCAGCGGCAATAACAAACAGGCGTTCGTTAGCTTCCCAAGAGGCTGCTCGACAGCAGAACAGCAATTCATTTAGTTTGCCAACTGCTAGAAAACAGGCGAAGTTTTGTATCATACAACAGGTGCCCAATTCGGTTAGACTGTAGGAGGCTGAACCTCAGCCAAATCCTCTCTTCCAAACATGTTCACTTTAAAAAGTATTCTTTAGAGCTAGAAGGCAATAAGGAAAAAAATCAAAGAGCACTGCAGTAGTTAAATATCTACAGCCCCAAAGTGCAAATATCATTGATCTTTGCAAACAGGTTGATTCTGCAAGGATTTTGTTCACTCATAAAGGACCAGAAAGACGACCCTTCAAGGCTCATCACCAGATCTTTTAGGAAAAAGTATGTAAAATTGCTCTATAGAGCAGTCAATTCTTAATGCAAATGGCTGGTCACCAAAGATAAAACAACCCGAGTGCTTGCTTGCCTAAATTTATGCTGAGAAACACAAATACAGGACCTCAGATGTGTTATCTTTTAAAAAAATACCTAGTTCCAACAACTGCAAGGTTGGTTGTTAATGAATGTTCATGTGGTATAAGGGGGGAAAAGCCAAACCAAAACCTTACACTTTTTTCAGTGAAGCCAGCCCTCCTGCTATGGATACACAAAACATACCATAAATCAGACCAAATCTGCTTAAAAAATTAATGGGACTGCAAATATTAAAATTAATAACAAATGCAATTGACACTTATTAGAAGGGATATCATTGGGATCTCCAACAAGTCAGGCAAAAAATTTAATCAGGTTCTTATCAGATGGTTACAAATAGATGTGTCATTTTAATAAATTCGACAAGTGTACCGTGCAGCTGAGAATTGGGCACATCTTAAAAGACAATTAACCATAAATCCTTGAACAGGAGTCACTGCTCTGGAAATTCTTTGCAAGTCCTTTTTCCAAAGTATCAGTGTTACCCTGTCGTACGAGAAGGTACGGAATTGTGCTCTTCTTCATGAGTAGCCCCAATTCTCACCTTTTAACTGAACATTTTAATAACAAATGTATTTAGAACCAGTACAGAATCCATAAGTAAAAGCTCTTCAGTTCTTTGAGTGTTGCAGGTGGCAGTGGAGGAGATGAGTGAGCTACCTGGGATAATCTGGCTTTAAATGTCCTTAATTTTATTTTTATACAAGGTCTTCACATTAACATTGGGGTTTTTTTTTCAGGTCAGAACCACTTTCAAATGCAAATCAAGAGGGCAGTTTAAGATTTTACTAGCAAGGTGAATATGACCATGAAGTTTTATTTGCGCCAGAGATCTCAGACATGATCAAGACCTTCCCCCCTATACCCCCACTGAAGACACTCTTTGGGATTCAAGGTGATTGACAAGTTAGATTGTTAGTGCCACTCATTAGCAAGAAATGTATTAAATTAAAGCCTTCGAAGGAAAGGTCTGTCACTTGCACAATAAAGCTCTTGTTTAAATTCCATTTTGAGCACTTCTAAACCAACAGGCAACAGTAAACAATATTTAGCAGAATGACACCATCTGCCTTTTTTTTTTTTTTTTTGGTATCATCTTTCCAGTGTTTTAAGCAAGGATTTGGTTATAAATACTGACAATTGGGACAATTGGCACTATAAATTATGATTCTCTGCTCTCTGAATAGTGAGGAGCAAAAACAAATAAAATGCAGATTTAAATCTCAGTTTTCACACATTATTGAGCTTGTGAGATATGTTTCCATCCTGTCTCATGTTCATGGGAGGGGATACGGACGCTGCTGAAGCACATTCGCTGAGGTTTGTAATTGGTTCTGCATTTGGTTGGGCCACCTGGAACCGGGGATAGAGTTCTGCTTGGTGGAGATAACGACGAGATGAATGGCTGAAGGAGTGGGGCAGGACACCCCAGTCATCTTTGCATCTTTCTTTGGAGGCCCTTTATGTCCCGGCGCTGTTCCTTCTGAGGCTCCGAGTAGCAGAAGTGTCCTTTTCTTCCAAACACTGTGAAATTTATAGGAGCTCTGTGTTCTTCCAGTGATACAAGACAACAAACAGAACGGAAATTTCTAGCTCCTTTACATGTTTGTAGCTTCGTTGATCCAGAGTGTTTTAGGAAATCCTGCTCCTCCACCCCCCCAGAAGCACTGAACAGAATCACAGTTTCACACATCACACAAAATTAAAAACAAATTTATTGAACCTGAGGCGTATTTAAAAATCAGGAGGCTTTTCATGCCGCAGGTTATTTTAAAACATCTTTGAAACTACTCCGTAGACTGAAGTTAAACAATTAAAATGCATAATCACATTTAAAAAGCAGCACCAAAAATGTAAGTCATTTTGTCACAGAGGCTGCTCCAGCATGGTTTGATTATTTAACATTATGCTCTAAAACCAATTTATACCCTATACCCTTGATCTCTATTTCAATTTCAGGATGTTAACGCATGCACCATTGCTGTATTAGCTGATAGGGCAGAACAAATACTTCGGGAAAAGTCACGATTAGAATTGGAAATCTCTCTCAGCCATGTGTAATACCCAAACGTACTCACCTCGCTGGCTTTTCCTGCAGATTTTCCCCCACCGGACCCCCATGTTTGATACCTGGCAAGAATGATTGTTTCGCATCAGTAACAGGTGAACATAGAGCTCTACAGGGAGTATATAGGTGCTGTCAGTCCTGCCATGAATGCACAAATTATCAGGCATCAACTAATCTCTTCAAACGGAGCCGTTACACAGACGAACAGCCTGTCTCTCCAGGCAGGGAGAGCAAGCAGGCGCCACGTACCGTGCTACAGAAATCTTTGGATCCAGATAGCCGAGTCTGAAGGTGCCAGGGGCTATTCACTCATTTTCCTCTTTGCATTACCCGCGCTTACGGTTTCTGCAAGCTTGCCTCTGTTCTTTGCGCTTTGTTTCACCATGTACAACCCTGCAATGAGAAGATATTAGGGGCTTGGATCACGGATGCACACCACATGTTTTGAAACCTCTGACATGGCCCCGAGCTCCATTCATTCGCTACTAAAGGAAACAACACGCTACATAAACAAAGAGACAGAATCACTGTTGCAGGATAAATGATTTTGTATTCCAAGCACTGGCAAAGAAATGAGTGGTATTTGAGGAGAAGCTTATTTATAGGAATTTAGCCAGCAGGCAACGTTAACACAGGGGCTACCATCCCCTGTATTATTAACGCTTTATTAATTGCATGCATACAGCCCGTAAAGTGATTCATTACCTTTTCTTATCCAAGATATATTGTGTATAAATATAGTCCACTATTGGAACAAGCATTCCTAAACATCTCAGACTAACTACTTGTGCAGCAGGAGGATATAACACATACTTGTGCTCTTTGTAGCGGGCACAGCGTGGCAACTCTTTGCATCCTTCCCAAACTCCTCCAAGAAAGGAAGATATTGCAGATGATTGCTTGAAAGGCACAGAGAGATGGGGACAGCACAGAGCTTGTGTATCCATGTCTCAAAAACCAGTTGGCATAAATACAAGTCTTTGACCCTTCAAATGAATGTGTAGGTATGATTTGGTGCAAGTTACCCAGAGGGAAGTTGCCATTTCAGGTAGCAGAGGGACTTGCACTGGAACTGGGATTTCCAGGGCTGCTGACTGCCGTGGAGAAGGCAGAAGTGCAGAGCAATGCTTCACAGTGGCACAGCAAAGACTGTAGCAACCTTTTCTATGTCTGCAAGGGCTGTCTCAAAAACTCTGCTAAGTAAGTCTGGTTCCTATAAAAAGGAGCGGATAATTTGAAGGAGACAGCTTTGCCTAGAACTAAGTGAACAGTTATTTTCACTGCATACTCCAAATTCACTCTTAAAGATCTGTCTCGTGTTTGTGTAATGAATCTTCAGTCTGAGGACAGAAAGCTTTCAATTTTGGGATCAGTTAGTCTTTTTCTTACTGTTTTACAGCCTGTCTCAGAAAAGGATGGAAATCTCTCCCTACAGCAACCTCTTAAAACCCACAGAAAAAAGTGGCTCATTCTTGATAGCAACACCCATATATTTTCTGAGAAAGGTTTACTAAGCAAAGGGGCTGTGACACTTTGCAAAAGTTCTGCAGTTTTTCTCGTACAAGATAGGAAGAATGGTAAAAGTTGAGAGTTGTCCTTCAAATGCCCTTGCCCAAACAAAATGAACAGCTTGAGTGCCTATCATTAGCAGGCAGAACACCTCTGCAGGAGGCACACGGCTAGAAACCCAGAGAATTCGGCATGATTACAGCTAAGTAACTTGACAAAAAAAAAAAAAAAATCAAGCAGAAAGTTTTCCTGAGGGAATTTATCTATGAAAAACTGTTTACACTAAGGTTAGCATGTATTAACTGGGTCTGAGTAGAAAAATTGTTATTTGGAGATAAACAGGGAATTTCAGCTCTCAGAGGGAGAAAGGGTCGAGGGCGCGTGCCCTCACTGCAAGGGCACAGATGATATATGCGTCACCTCAGGGTACCGCGAACAGTATCTCCAACTCCAAGGTGATGGGTGAATGCACACTCTCGGCATAGCATAAATATACAATTATTGGAAATTTTCTTTAAAGATGGGAAAGGCTATGTGCCACACAATGCAAGTCCACTTGAAAACTGTCTGTTTCTGTTAAATGGGAAATTGGAACTGCTAACTGCAATTATGCCATACCAACCTTTTTCTAGCTCTGTTTTCTCTGATTCTGTCTTTAGAATCGTGAAAAAAAATTAGAAAGTACCTTGAGAAGTCAGCTATCTCTCGTAACTATGCTATGAAGTAGGACAGACTCAGTTTAACTGTTCTTACAGGTGCTCACTGGTAGAAATCTCAGTAAGGTTTTTGTGATTCTGGAGCACTCCCACTTGACCATCATCTTGGACCAGCCTCAAGGATGATACTCAACCTGTAACTCTTTTGGCTTTGGGTGATGCATGCCAAGGTGGAAGACCAGAAACAGTAAGAACAGGTCAAGCAGGTCAACTTTTTTAATGGTAAACAAGGCTCTTGTAGTTCTGTAGCAGGAGATCCTACAGGTTAAGCTTTATCAGAAACTAAATACGGTATAATTCCTCAGAATTATTGCACAAATGTCACTAGAATTTTTATTTAACTAAGGAATTTGGATCCATGGCTAAAAATCCTCTAATCGTCACCCAAATAACTACTGCTATTTAAACATCAGCCCTTCTTACTTGTTACAACGACTGTTCAATCCTAGCCGTGTGGGCATGTTAACTGATTAGGTTCCCACTGTTCTCTAGTGCATACAACTGAATTGTCAGCTGGGTGGCAAAAATCTTGCTAACAGAGGAAATACTTCTGTAGGTTCAGTAGCAGGAATAATTTTTTTTTCTGAGCAGATATCTTTGGACCGGTGCTACATTTCTCTTACAGGAGCTTATTACAGCTGAAGCTTTGCTTCAGTGTGAAATTAGTCCAGATTTTTGAGAGTCCAGGTAAGCTGGCTTGTACAGAAAATATATAAATTTAATTTAGCTTGGATTTTACCACTTTCCAGGTATAGTTGTTGGAACTGATTAGCTTCTGAAGAGATCACGTCAGTGAGCAAATGCATAGGCCAGACCCAACATAGCCCACGAATTTTGGTAAGGTTCAGAGCCAAATTTGCTCATCTCCGCAGCCTTCAGCAAGATAGTTCGACAACCTACAAATCAGTACTTGTCACACTGGAGTCAGAGCCTCGTGATGACAGCAAGAACAATCCCTTGATTTTTTCCTGTTCCAAAGAGCAGGAACAGATTCATTGCCTGAAGGGAAGGAGTGAAGCAGCACTAAAGCATTTACAACCTAGAGCCCTGGGATAGCAAACCTCCCGGGTTACATGAAAGGAGCAGCTCTCAGCCATTTTCCCCTTTAGATGACAGGTGTGTATAGCTTTTAAAAACACCCAAGACAGTACTATTTAATTCATTAATTATAGAAAACCTCAATGTTTGTTTGAGTTAAGAATCAATCTCCATTTACTGCAGGATTCTGGCTCACCAAGTAGATCCCGTATTCCCTTCCCCTCTCAGAACAGCCGTGTTCTGTGTATGGTTGTCAGTACAACTGGGAAGCTTTCGACTAAGTGGCAGATACAATAATCATTCCCAAACAGCTGAGAGCTCAGGAGCTATACAACTGCAAAAGAGTCTAAAAGCTGATAGAAATAGATGTGATTTGGATAAGGATTAGACGTTTTCTATGAAACCTGTCAAACAGTCTTCAAATTGACACAAAACCATAAAGGAAAGTGGCTGGAATAGTGTGATTTCAAAATTGCTTGCGTGACTATTCTGTACTACTGACACTAAGTTGTTGACCATTATTTATCGTTAGTGTATTCAGCTCTAGACAGAACATATAGGAAGACTCAGAGGGAACCGAAGGAGCGGAGAGCGCTATCTTAAATGAATAGTCAGCAGAGAGCACTAGGATAAATCGATAAACGTACAAGATCGTTTCACATTTTTGAGGAAGGTACAGAAAACCTTTGTCAGCCTGCTTCAGTAGATGGCACTGTACCCTCTGTAATGAAGCCGTGCTTCAGCAAGGTGCCAAGGGAAGAATCAGGTTCTGGATGAGAAGTACAGCTGAGATCCTTACTCCTTGTAGTCATTAGATGCTCAGACACTGTGGCAGTAAGTGCCACAGATAGGCCTTAACAGATGGCAGGATCCAGGGTGCTTTTCAGCTCCAGGCTTGATAGCCCAGTGACCCGGTTGTAGATTGGGTATTGACAATCTGCCTCCCAAAATTCCGGTGAAGTTGAAATCAGGTGTAATGGCATCATTCTTTTCCTGCCCTAAACTCCTTGGTCACTTCAGAGCCACTTCCCAACCCAGCAGTGAATTGTATTCCAGCCTGTGCTGGATGATTTCTGGATGTGTAAGGATAACACTTGATAATCCACTGGGGATGAAGATACGTCTCAAACAGTAAAGATATTTTCCTTAGGCTTAGGGGAGGCACTTTACAAGTTACATAATTAAGCAAATGAAGACATAGTGCTTCTGTTTTTCACAGCCAGCCTCCTTCATGGTGTGCTTCCCTTTTTTTTTGGCTCTTTCTTTGCTAAGAGAAGTCATTCTCTGACCTCAGTCTAAAAGAGATAGGCAGAACCTTTTCAACAGTAGTACCTTTGTGAACACGACCTCTTGTTGCATACAGGGTCAGACTGCAACCAAATTCCCCATGGTCTTAAAACTGGACAGAACGGTATCCTTTATATCGTGTCTTAAATCACTGCTGATAGCAGTACTCCAGTCTGGTACACAGGCTGCATGTCCGCTAGGAATAAACCCACGTGGGCATACATATACAGCATTTTAGGCGTATAATGGGGGTAGGAAGGTACCCCAAAATTCCACACAAGCAGTACAACAATCAGAAGGTATTTTACTTACCATAAATGTGGTGACTGAAAAATTAAATGAGTCAGAAACTTAGCAATGAGATTGTGTTGGTGGCCAAAGAGGAAGCAGCATTTCTGGCCCACTTTCTCCTATAAAAATAGATAAAAAAGGTTTCAAACGTCTTTCTAAACAAAGCAAGAATCTCTAGAATCTTTGTGTTCCTCTGCAAAAATCTTACTCTATTATCCCAGCACAAATCAGAAACAACTCATTCCAATGAGGCAGAATCAGAATGGTGTGAGGAAATAAAACTTTGTTCCTGAGGGCTGGGACCATGAGTGGGGTGGGAGGGATGGGTGTATTACTGATGTCCTCCTCCCCCCAGCTCAGGTGACAGTTTGGAATGTTAAAGACCCATGACTCTAGGCATGGTGTGGCAGGGTATCCACAGACAAAAGCCACAGATCTCACTGTCATCTCACTTGTAGATGGAAATAACAACCTTCTTTCCTCTTATATTCACTTGAATTTCAATCCCCATCTTGACAAACACAGGATAAGCACAGTTTCTGATTACAGTGAAAGTCAAATTTATGTTGTACTTTTATGTCTGCACTGTTCCACTCTCATAAGAGAATACGTGATCAAGAGAGATGATGTTCCACCCATTATGCTGCTCCCATCTCCCCAAGCAAAAAGAGCAAAGAATGGCAGATTCGGCATTCTTCTGCTGAGAATTCATCCCTGTCCCTCAGTGTTTTGGTGTTTCAGACCAAAAAAAGCAAGCTTCCACTTTAGTTTTGAATAGTGATTTTTAAAAATGAACTCATTCTGCCATGATTCTTCTCACGACACTTTCTATGGTTTTTCTACATCAGCAAATTTCTAGTAGCAGCAGAGAAGGAAAGAAGAGCTCCATAAAATAGTATTAAACAAGGGGGCTCATTGGTAATTAAAGTAGGAATGGAGATAAAGGAACAGTGGGTAAAGCCTGCTGGAATGCCTCCTTGGGATATTTCAAACAGTTTCTTGAAATAACATTTCTGTCTTTCCAGAGCTCATTATACATTTGCTGCACACTAAGCAGAAGGCTAAATTAATTGGAAGAACAAAGATAATTTGTTGCGGGTTGGAACGAGGCCATGGATGCTTGTTTCACTAGTGGGAGAAGAACTGATGACCTATCCTAGGTTTGTCATCGACAAAGGATGGGATGCAGGACCAGAATGTGCATCCCACCCAACCCATCATGTAGCAGTACTACCCTCCAGCCTCCTCGTCATCCCTGGCTGTGCCAGCCACTGTGACTACAGACTGGGTAGCAGCAGGTGGAAAGTCCCTCTGCCTCTCCTTCCAGCCTCCCTCCATTCTTTCACCATCTGGCAGTAGATTGCTTCAGTAAGAGCTGCCAAATTCAACATGTCAATATTAATCACCAAAGTCACAATGGAGTATTTGAGAGGCCCAAACTCACATTCTGCCTGTCAAATAGATCATCTCCTTTGCGCTGGTTCTTCATAAACAGCTGGAGATTTTTAAACACCTTACTAAAATAGAATAGATCATCAGCATCTGGAGCATTTCAAAGATGAATGGGCTTTATGCCAGTAAATATGGTACTTGCCAAAAAACAGGTGGCAACTATAACTGCAACGCTCTACAAGGCTGCTGCCCTTCCTGGTGTATATATTGATTCGGACAGGCTATACCGTGTGGGACAGGTTTTGAATACCTACCTCCTTTTCCCAGGTTGTCAAAAGCTGCAAATATGAAACACACATTCTCTCAGACTTCCAGAGTGTCTGCTTAAATATGAAGCAATTCAGTAGCTCCTTTTTCTGATTTAAAAAAAAAAAAAAAAGTATAATAAAAAAAATCTGCTGAACATTTGCAGAAAATCAACTTCTCTAAGGTACAAGAGCCTATATTGCCAAACCTGGAAGCCATTCAAAAATATACATTTCAGTCTGAGGTTCTAGTGCTTTCATGGCAAAACATACACATGCAGTTGGTGTCTTTAAACTCAATTTTATTCCCTTGTGAGAAGTATTTAATTGGCTTCAAATAGGAAACCACTGTTTTACATAGTAGTCTTTCACTTAATACCCAAGAATCCATGTCATGTATTTAAATTACAAGTAAAATACTTACTAACGAGCTAATGTTTTGCAAACACCCACAGAAATTTTTGAACTTAACTACTTTCCTTTCAAGCAGGACACGGTGTAGAGAGGGAGGTAGCTTTCTGGGGTAACCGTGGTGTTGGTGGGAGAACAGGGCTGTTCAACAGACTTGTGGCCCTTCATTTTACTCCTAGCATTTCCCTCTAATTCACTGTTTAACTCCGGGAAAGACACTTAACCTCTATGCGCCTCAGTTCACCCATCTGTAAAATAGTAGATAAGTCACCTAATTCACAGGGATGTTATGGAGATTAATTAACTAACGTCCGGAAAATGTCTCAAGATCCTTCTGTGAAAGGCATTATAAGGGCAAAGGATAGTAGTATAACCATATGCAAAAGGTTTTATCACTTGGCACAAGACAGTTTGGTTTTATCCTCTCTCCCTCTGCAACATCACTGAGTATTTTTACAGGGACCATTACTAATAGCAGACTCATGCAGCTTTGCAGAGTACCATTATCTTAAGTCAAAGGACATGTTGTTTCAACCCAAGTAAAAGCGTATTTAGTCAGCTCCCGATACTGCTTCAGGATCCCCAATGAGATCAGAGCCCTGGCAGGCTAGATGCTGTACACACAGTCCTTGAAAAACAGTCCTTGAATATGTAAGAAAGCTGCATCTATTTAACATGAGAGATCTTTTTAAGCTAATTTAATTGAACTGACAAATGTGCTATGCGGGCTGTCTTTAACAGCGGTGTGTTTTCACGGCCAGCTCTAGGTAGAGGCAAAGCAGGCAGTCGCCTTGAGCAGCAGACTGCTGTGAGGAACAAAATGGCCATGGGCTTCCTGCCAACTTTGCCCGTGCCATGAAAAATCAGACTTGCTATTGCTCCTTCCTGACAAAAGAAGGGTTGGGATGGGCTGGGGTGTTAGTTAATAACACCTCCTACCCCAAAAATCAGTGGCAGCAGGCTCCCACCCCTGCCCTTGCTTTTCATTTCCATCCTGAATATGCTGTTTCACTCCAGCTGAAGGAACAGATTGCCACTCTCTGACATGAGTTTGAGTCAATCAGTTGATTTGAAGTCAGACCTTACATTAATCCAACTTTGCAGTATCCACAGACACTGCTCTCTGGTTCTTGCCACGTGAATAGGAAAAAAAAAAAAAAAAAAAAGGTGGAGCAGAACAGCAACAAAGTGGGGAAGTGATATGCCCTTCAATAGCAGTCAGAAATAATTCCCAGAGTCACCCATGCCTAGTGTCCTAACTCCCAGATCCAGCTGGTTCCTAATACATATTAGTGGTTTGTCTTGGTCTACCTGCCTTCCCATCAACACTTTCTTGTATTATCTGATAGAGCTTTTACCCAGGAAACTGAATTCCACCAAGTTGTCTTCTTCACGCAGCTCGACATGGTCTACTCCCCTTCACTTGCTACCTGCTCTAAGAGTCAATTTTAAAATAGAAAAGTACCTGTCACAACCACGTTGCTTTCAACTGCAACACAGCATGTTACTGTATTCTTTTATATTAGGAAGAGAACTGAAAAACTTTGTTTTAAAGCAGCTGTTTATCTTCCTGAGCTATTCTTCGAACAGCAGACCTGTAAGGGCAAGGGAATGGGGAGAAAGAAAGGTTTGGTTACAATTTAGAGTCATTTGTTCCTGTCAGAATTTATATGAGCTAAATCTCAAGCCTGGACAAGCCTTAATAACTATCATATTTAAAGTTCAACTTTACAGGGGAAGACTGCGTGGCCCAAGGGGATAAGTAATAGAATATAGAATAGTTCACCTTTCATATGCCCATTCATACCCAATCCAGCAAGGACAGGCTGGTGCTGGCCTTTCAGAGGCATACATGACATGAATTTAGCAGTGTCTAGCTAATCCCATTGGACTAAACTACTGCTAATTGGTGTCCTTGCTGGATAAAGTCGCTCAGTAGGTCACTGACAAAGTCAAAAGAGCTAGCTTTACTGCTAGTCCTGTGCTGGAGGGATGGGAAGCCTTTACTTTCTCGTGATAAACTGACCCACCCAAACAATTTTTAATGTTCCTGTACATACTTCATCTTTACAATCACACAAGGTTTGTTTCAAGAGAATGCACCCTATTGAGACAGTAATCTAAAAATGAGAAAAAGCAATGTGTGGGCAGACGGGTTTTCTGTGAATGAGGTGCATTGTGGATAGTACAGACAAGAAACAGAGCCAAAGACTCTCCTCCGTTGAGGTGTCACAGGGCACAAATGGAAACATCCTCACAGAAAACTCAGGAATGGCTTTTACCATATTTTTACCCCTGCAGACTGTTAAGAAATGAATGATGGCAGCACAAAGCAATAATCTGCTAATCGCCTCTTCAGAAATTGGCCATAAACAAAGATGTGCCTCCCATTATCGACCTCAAGTTCAGAGCTTCCCTCCTCAAGATTATAATATGTTCTTGTTCCAGAACAGAGGAGAACTAACACAAGCAGTAGGCCTTTACCAGAAATATTTCTACTTTAGCTGATAGAGGCCAGTGCTTTCTGCATGGAAGGTCCCACAGTTGGTCCCTGCTGATCTGTTGCTGTGAGGTTTACAAACAAGTCATGCTAAGAAATTCCCTTTGCCAAAATCACTTCTGACCCTAAAGCAAAAATCAAAACTAGCGTGTTCAGCAGTAAACGATTTCTTGTTAGTGGTTGAGTCACGCAAGATATCCACAGCAGCAGTCAGCGTTCCCCATGGAACTTAATGGAAAAGACAGTTGGTACAGATGGGTGTCTTTTCAAGAAGGGAGTGAGGTAGAGTAGAAGAGAGAACAAGAAGAGGGGAAAAAAGGTAGTTAGGAATAAATTCAGTTGGGCAATAACCTTGGTGGGGATGTGGATGAATGCTAATGGCCTGAATTATTCACGCGTAAGCTGGTGAGAAGAGGTTCAGCCCAACAGCCTTTTGTGGTACCTATCTGGAGCAAGATATCTCATTAAAAACAAGACCTAAGACAGACTGATCTGGTGAGAAAATAAGAGGAAGAGGATCCTCCCATAACAGCTGTAGCTAGAGAAGACATATTTCTCCAGAACTAAAAGCTGACAGCTTTCTCCAGCACTAAATTTGTTTTGGCAAAAGGACAAACACAAAGGAAAGGTCTGACATTCTCCAGCAAATCTTTAACCTCTCTCCCCGTGTCCCCAGCTTCTGCATGTCAGGCCTTACAGAAAAAGATCAGGTGAATCCTGACAGCAGCTTCCACACGCAAGTTCACCTCACCGCACCACACTCTGGACACAGCCCCAGCCCAGCAGTGCAAAGGCTTGGTATTTCTTAATGATGACTGGAGCAATTCCTGCTCTTCAGTGCTGCCAACCATCTCTGTTGAGGGGCAGCCACAAAGTCCGAGGTCTGCAGACCACTGAACCTTGTGATTCATTACAGCCACAAGACTGTCACAGGGTATCGGTCACACAAAATTCCTCCTTGAGGGGACCCCCTTTGTATCTCCTCACATAATATCCCTCAGGTGGAAACGGGGACTTTGTGAGGAGCTTTAATCCGTAATGTGCTTACTATTAGTGTAAATCCACAGTGAGGAATATGTGTGCAAGAAAGATAAGGTAGGGGAAAAGAATATTTCCTTATTTTTTAAAACTGATCTCATAATTTATTTTAAATTCTGTAAGTTGAAGCTGAGGCCAATTTACAATTGGTAACACCACATTTGCATAGAAGAGAGAAAGAAACAGGTTTAAAATTAGAAGACTAAATAATCTTGGGTTTAAAAGCATCACAAATGCTAGTCTTGTAAACACTCTCATCAAGAGAAATACAAGTATGCTTGCCATGTAATTGCATATTCAAAAATAATATGGAGAGAACATTCTGTAAAGAAATGCAAATTTAGCACTCATGAAAGGTCCTGTCCAGACAGCCTACAGAATGAAGCTGCTCTGCAGCAAATCACACTGAGGAGACATGGCAGGTCAGTCTCCCTTCAGTTCTGCTCACAAAGGCACAAAATTACTACAAATAGCTCCTTGTTTACACTTGGTGTTCCTGTAGTTCACTCCTCCTGTCCCAGAGAAAGTTTCCAGTCTCTTGTTACACCATCGCAGACAGCAGATCCGTAAGGATACAAGTTCGCTGATGGTCCTTAGCCATTTTACCTCACGAGATAGCTTTGTGAACAAAAGAAAGAAAACTACTTGCTGGCGTAGCTTCATTTCCTTAAACCTCCCGGCTTACAAAGTTCAGACAAAATCCTTGCTATGGCTCTCTGACTTCTGGTAACTCCATATTTTTCCAAATCCTTTTCTCCCTGAAGAAAAAAGAATAGGGATAGGGAAAAGAGATTTCAAGATGAGAGGAAAAAAAGGAGTTAAAATAACATCCATTTTCAAACACTTCAGAGGTCTGGTGTAGGCTAAATCTATCTCCAAAGATCTCTAAGGCTTCTGGGATGTTCAGGATCCAAATATGAATCTAAGTAACAGTCACTCCCATCTCTTCGAACTGCAATACATTTCAATTTTTATGTAACAGAGATGCTGCTATTCCAATGATCTAAGCCCAGACACTCCTACCGGTGGGTGCTCAACCTTCAGATCCAAATATTGCAAATTTGAATTACCTTCAGTTTTCTCACACTTACATGTAATGTTGAGTAGGGGATGGATCTGCAGACCTGCTGCTAAGCACTGCACAGAGGCATATTAGAACATTTCTCAGAAAACTTTACTCTACAGCTTCAACGTCAAAAGTGCATTTGCTAAAATAAACCAAAACATCACAATTTTAAACCTCTGCTCATGGCTTTCACACAGGTCTAGGATCTGCACAGACCTACCAGATGGTGTCATATGCACTTACTGAGCTGCAACTCAGGGACCGGACCAAATTGGCTTAAAAAGCAATGGAAGAAAAACCCTGTATCTGGTGTAAATAATAGATTTGCAACTCTTGCAGCACATTCACACAGACATGCTCTTCAAATAAAATCTGAATCTCTGCTATAATCAAAGGATATTGAGCAATACATTATGCAGCTTAAAAATAGACCCAGAGACTGGTTGTACCAGTTACTGTAACTTTAATCTGCAAGAAACTTTTTTACTGAGGCATAAATAGTTCCTGTCAAGAGCGTAATACAAATCCTATCTGGTAAACCTTAGCATTTAGATCCCTTTGGAATATATGACCTCATTTATAGTGTGTAAGACCCAAACTGAGCCCTGCTGAACAATGTTTTCCATGTTAAACTTGAGCACTATTCTTCCAGACTCATTCTAGTGAAATATTGGTTTATCAAAGGAAACTACAAAAAGGGATGGATGCATTACATTCTCATTGACTTTATTCACGTACTTTGGTGGAGACATTTTTAGTAAGAGCGAGATGGAAGCGGGGTGGAAAGCAGTATGCTTTGAAAAGGCACTTTGAAAATACTTCAGTGGGCACTTTCTAATGAGATTCATGCGATAAGATCACTTGTAACTCTGTCTCTGCAGCTGTGTCAGGCAGAAGCGATAGGGAGTGATAACTGCAGCAATGGAGGTCTCCAAGTGTTTCCAAAAGAAATTCTCCATTTTATCACTTCCTGTGTAATATTATGTGCTTGTAATAGTGCCCAAAGACTTCAAAAAAGCTGCCTGGAGCGCCTGCCATGCTGAATTCTCTAGATTTACCTAGGAAGACACATGCCCCACAGCTCAGTCTTATTTAGCCTTGCTAGTACAACATACAGTATCTGTTTCGGGAACAGGAATGCAGGGTGAATAAAGATTTTACTGGCATGAATATGAGCTGACCATCTTTTTGAACAAAACAGCAAGGTTATATGTAGCTGAGAGAGTTTAGCAGAACCTACCAGGATAAATCAGGGTATGAAGAAGGGGCATTCTCCTGCCTCTGGTAGAGGTCAACACCATCCATCCAATTATGACAGAGAGCTTCCCAGTGAGTTCAGCCACCTCACCCCCCTTAAGGCTCTTCCATTCAGACAAATAAAACCAGCTTCCCATTCTGCAATACAGACACCTGAAGCAAAATTTATGAGTGATGTTCAGCCAGAGTGTTTGCTTTGCACTAACAACCCACATGCTTACATCCTAGCTCAGATCAAATGTAGCACAGAGTATACGCACTCCCTCTGAGGATTAATCAAAACAGGACTAGAAGACAACCTCAAAGGTCATTCAGTCTATCTTCCTGCCTAAGGCAGGCTCAGCTACGCAAACTCTTCTTGACAGACATTTCTCTAATCTGTTCTTGGAAGCCTCTAAGGATAAGAACTTCAGCACCCCCAAGGAAATCTCTTCCATGCTTAACCACCCTTGCAATTCCAAAGTTTCTCCTACTAAATAAAGTCTCCCCTGGTTTAAGTGACTCATGAAATAGCAAAACAGTGCAAAATGAGGTCAGAGAGACCTTCGTGTCTCCATCTTGCACATTTCATGGCAATGATTATTTATTTTTCTTAGCAGAGCACATGGCCATGATGTATGTGATAGATCTCCGTATCTTGTCTGTTCAAGACGCCAGCCAAGTGATAGGATTGTCATGACGAACTTCTTTCCAGTTATGACTTTACCTTTCAGATTGTAATGGAACAATAGAAAAAAGCTTATAGTAGTGCCTGTAAAAAGAGTGCATCTATGAACCAAAATAAATTTGGTCTTAACCGGTTTGTTAATTGGGCCTTTTACTATGTTTCCACCTGTTTTTCCTGTGACACAGGCAGAAGAGAGCATTGATTCAAAAGAGATTCTTTTGGCAATCATGCTTATATGCACTCAGTTTTTAAAGACAGGCTTTTCATAAGGCATCCCCTGACCTGAACCAGCATCAATTCCATCCACAAATCTCCCTCAAATCTCAAGGCAATGATATAATCTCATATTGGCCCAAAATGAGGTCCTTAAGACAATTTCTTCTTTAAATGTTCAGAGTGTTTCAGAGGGACTTGCCATTTGGTCAAGATACACAGATTTTATTGGTCAGGAAGCAGCTCAGAAGAATGAAATTAAGGCCAGAGCAACCAAATAAGAACCCAGAAGAGGGAACAAACTGCAAGCGTACAATGAGTAGCAGGACAATGCAGAGAAGTACTCAAAGCCAGCCAAGAAATGCAAGGAATTCTGAAGACCCTCCCCAGCTCTGCCACTAATGAACAGGTCAGAAGGCCATGCCTGCAAACGCAAGTGAAAAAAGTCCAGAGAGAGCTTTTGCATTTGCTAAGTAGAAGGTGACAGCGAGTCCTCCACCGGGCACAGGTTCACAAGCTTTCACTTCTCCATAGCAATCTTCCCCTTCAAGCAGAATCGAACTCAACTGCAGTATTCCCAGCAATGGAGAGATGTGACATCCAGGAGATGGTGCTCTTGGGTAAAGCACAACTTCTGGACAAAAAAAAAAAAAAAAAAAAAAAAGTTTCCTTAAGATTCCCTTGGCTTTCATGGTATAGCAAGGATTCCTGCACATTTTGTTCTTAATTCACAGAGGAAGCCCATGTAATAATCACCAAGCAGCAGAAAGGAAGGCATAAGGAGGCAGACAGATCAATGGAAATAGCACTGTGCCATTGAGAAATGCCCCTCACCCCTTGCGAGTATATACACACAAACCATGAAATAGCAAAAATAAACAATTTTGCCAGCAGTTTGATCAAGATCTATTCAGGATCAAGGGACTACTTGGTCTCCTCCTCTAAAAGCCAGAGCAGAAAATATGGCAGAAATTGTGTGGGGAAGGTAAAAAAGTAAAACATGAAGACCACATCTGACAATTCTTGAGGTCATCACATCATCTTTCCTGGGATACTCATCAGGGACTCTGGTGTGCAGACAGCATCACCTCTGACTGTTCCCCACAGGGGAGGATCGGTGACTCCCAAGGAACCAGGAAAGGAAGCAGCTGCATTATGAAGCCTCATGAATCAGTATTATTTAGCCAGTGTTTCATTTTTAAATGCATCTATCAAATAAACAACATTTTCTCTCAAGGATCTCCAGGTATTTTACATAAGAAAATAAATATAATTATCTACATAACAGAGATTGAAATGGAATTATTTTCACTGCCAAGGAAATCTGTTTTCCTTTCCTTTTAAAAGGGCAAAACAACTATTGTACTGTGGAGACGATGCTACTGTGCTTGTTCCTAGGTTTCAATACAATATATGCACACACCAGAAAGAAAATAAACTATATATTTATGTAGATAGATATCTAACAGCTTGATTTGCAAGAGATCTAGTTGTGCTTGCATCTGAGGCGAGGTGAACTCAAAGGCAGACAGAAGACTCGATGGATATTAAAGTAAGCTTCGAGTGACTTCCAAGGCCAGCGACTGAATCTGTGGCAGCGCCCAGGGTAGAGCATCTCTCACTTTCAGCTGGGCCCCCACTGCCACCTTCTTTAAGCTCTTGTTTCCAAACAGGCAACCACCTCAGCCAGCCTTATTGTGGGCAAGCAACGAAGAGCCCAGGCTGCTGTTCTCTAGATTGGGCCACCTAGTGAGATGCTGAAAGCAGAGTTTGTCTTTCTATTAAGCTAAAGAGAAGTTAATAACTCTTATCTTTATATTTATTTTGTGGGTTTCTTTTTTGTTTGTTTGGGTTTGTTTGGGGTTTTTTTTGTGATGTTGGTTTTAAAGAAAAAAAAGAAAGAAAGATATATTTATTTTGTGGGTTTTTTTTTTGTTTGTTTGGGTTTGTTTGGGGTTTTTTTTGTGATGTTGGTTTTAAAGAAAAAAAAGAAAGAAAGAAAAAAAAAAGAATAACCTTGTACTTCAGTCCTGGGCTGGAAGAAAAAGACTTCACCAAAAATAAATTAAGACCAGACCAGCAGGCTCCGAAACCTCTATTCCCTAAACTGAGAGTCAATTAGTTATAATCAATTAAATAAAATTAAGGAAAACAAAGTCACATGGGCTTGGGAAAGGAAAAATGATAAATGAACTACCATTGTAGTCACTTGGGGAAAAAAATGTCACCATCAAGGAGAAAAAAAAAATGGAAGCAATTAAAAAAGTTAAAGACTTTCCTTATTGCAGGGAGATGAGGGAGTGTGCCGGCCCCCCAAGGTTTTCATCAAGACTTTTCAATTCATTTCATTTTTGTGCCTTTGCTGACAGTTTCTGGTGGGCTGTGGGAAGTGCTTAAGCCATGGGGCCCAGAGCCTTGCAGAGTGCCCTACTTTGCAAACCCAAGCGTGGCTGCCATCACTTGTGCTAACACAGGGGAGATGCTTACAGCTGCCTTCAACACAGATGTTTTGTCCCCATTACATTTTCAGAATGCCCTGCATGGGTAAAGAACAATCCTAGACTCTACACAACTGTCAACTTGAGAAAATGGGTATTCACAGCCAAGAAAATGACTAATTAGACTCTATGACTGCTCTACTAGCTGCATTTAGCAGCCTGCACATAAGACCCCAAGAGAAAATATTTCAGATGAGGCATGCAGATCACAGTAAAAATAAACTCAGAAAAGCCCAAACTGCCCAGGACATAGGGCATCTTCTTGATGATACCTTTGAAGCCTGCACTGTCTGGATTTGCGTCCAGACAAATCTGACAAGTCCAGTATTAATACATCTCACTTTTACCATAGATGGAGCTTCCATGACACACTGCCAACAAGAATGTCAATGAATAGCAGCCTTGGTGGTAGGTTTCAAAATCAATATAATCAGTGCAGTGTTCTATTCACAGCTTATAAATTGCTGTCACAGTGGCTAACTTCACAGTCCTATCAGTTCCAGAAGCCTTGTTAAAACTGCCTGCGAAGTTTGCTGGACATAGTTTTGTCAAAAGGTAGGCTGCCTGCAGCTTAACACGGGCACACTATTCAGTCTCTGCCCAGAAACTCCCCACGTGGCAATAGCAGAGAGGCCACAGAAGAGAAAGAAAACACGCTGACAAAATTTCAAGACATAAGGTGGAAACAGAAGTGATGTATTTGGAAATACAAGCTGTTTCCCACGCCCCCCCCAAAGAGGGATTCTTAAAGGCTGTGAATTTGGGAATCTTCAAACAGAAGCAAAAGGTAGAAAAATAAAGGAAAGATCATGTAGTGTTTTCTACTCCAGCAGTTCACATTAACACCACAGACTTCCAGGCATCTAAAAGCACATGAAGGCTGAAATGCTATTTTTCACCACAAGACAATCCTACACCGCCCACACGGCATATATCCTTTCAAGACAAATTCACATCATTGTCAACCAACTAATACAGTCTTTTACCTATCAGGTAATCAGGTGAAGGTCTTGCCACCCACTTTCAGTAAGCTCAAATTTTATTTCAGGAGTCCTGTGTTACGTGCCTTGGATCTGAATTATACAGTATTTCCTAATTTTTTCAGTCACTGCTCCAGAAGTATCTCATTTTTCAAACAATTTGAATAAATCAATTTTGGTATAGCTCCCTTGACTTCAGTTGAGTTATACCCTTCAGTTTCAAACTTGTCAACATATTCTTAGAGTTTTGAAGACTAAAGTGTAGTTCTTCCCCCAGACAATCCCTTAAGGCAATAATGTTTCATCATGACCCTTAGTGGTGAAGTGTCATTTATTAAAATATTTTTCCTCTATTGCATGCTTTACCCTGCTACTGTTAACATCTTCAGAAATCAAACCACCACCCAAAGAAGGTGGAAAAGTACTATTGCAAATCTACAGAGAGGGAAACAGATACAGACATTAAGTGATTTGCCTGAGACAGTTGAGGAAAACTGCATCAGGGCCGGGAAATGAAGTGATGCCCCTTGGCTCTTCATTCAGTACTTTATTCTTGGGATCACTCTTATCTTTCTCAGACGTTAGCTTCAATAGCCTGGAAAGACAACATTGAAGTGCCTTGGGTGGTGTCATCCTCTTTCATTCAGCCCTGCAGCTCCTACAGCAATGACAAGCTCAGAAAGCATGAGTCACTTTCACGGACAAAGCAAGTTTTTGCTTTTTAACAGGAACACTTGCCTCAGCAATAAGTTTTAGTTTCTTTCTTACCAAATTGTTTCAGGAAGTTTAAACCACAGAGATTAGCCATTATTCTTTGGAATGTCTCTTTTCTTCACAGCATTGTTGTGAAACAGATTAAATCTGTTGTTGTCAAATTCATGATGCCAAAACACCAAATTGCTACAGCTATGAGCTTTATTGGGTAACTTGGTAATTCTGCTGAAAGAGATCGACTGTATAGGAAATATCCAGTATATATTTTTTAAAAATCCCAACATATATGTTAAAAATATCATATGTACATAAATATCAATATAGTTTAGTTTCTTAGTATATGAATTCGGAACTGAACTGTTTTTTCTCCATTTCTATAGATAGAAGTCCTTGGAGAAGTACAAAAGCAGCTTGCTGGAAAGAGGAATCACAGATCACTATCACCTGTCCATCATCTCTCCTTCCCTAAAGGACTGTAAACACACACAGTCCTCATTGGTGATATTCTACTCAAAATGCAGGAACATCTCCTCACTTTCTTTCCCCCTGCTGATGTGTTTACAGGCATCTCTCACCTGCAAGAGATGGACAAATACTCCCCCTTTTGTACTTAACTAAGGGGAAAGATAGAAAGCGTCTGCCATACACCCTGACTAGAAAGCTGACAACCATAGTTCTCATTTTCACCTTTTTCATCTCACTTCTGCCCCATCTCTTATGAGGAATCACATATCTAATGTGAACTTGCTTGTCTACATCTGCCTGAACATTCTCTACTTTTTCCGGAATATTTTACCGCATTCAGAATGAGAGTTACATGGGTGCACTTTGCTCAGATCCTTCTGTGTCTATTATCTCATGTAACATCACAAACATTAGTGATAGACTCAATACAAATGCTTTCAAACATCAGGTGTCACTGTTAAGAATACTAAATCAGATGAAAAACCAAATCTTGCTAGATTTTTACCACTCCTTTTCTAAACTATCCCCCACACACTTGCTCGCAGATTTGTAGCAAGACAGAACTATTTAAAGATAAACCTTCACAATTTCTGCCATAATTATCCCCACCCTTCCCAAAAAATACAAGTTCTCGTTACTTCAAGCTGGATTGCTGCTCATTTTCAGTGTGCTGGAAATAGCTGCCTGTGAGGTCTTTCAAACAGGCCTGGTGTTACTACGGACAAAGAGACATCTACATTTCAGCCTTACATCACATCTGCAGTCACTATACAGGTAGACTCAAAGGCTTCTCTCACAGAAGGACCATACCTTTTCAACGGAAATGCAGGACTTTTTTTTTTTTTCTTTCTTCCCCTGTTGACTATTATCAACCTTGCTGAGTTACTTATACCATCTAGCTACAAATAATTAACTTCAAGCCTACCGTATTGCATGTTTGAACCCAAAACCATGGCTTTTGGTAAGCAAACCTTCTGACTGCTGCTGGCAGTGATGGATGCTCCTTACAGAATGATGTTAGGGATCGGACTTTGCAGGGAGGTGGAGCTGGAATTGCTATTTTTCAGTCACATGGGACCCAGACTTGTCAAAAAAATTCTCCTCTGTTTATGCTCACGAGAAAAGCTCATCTACATCCTCCTACTCTCATCTAAGGCATCACCTTCAGCACTATTAGTCACTACATGCTTGTGAGCCTGCATTCATACAGTCTTAGTTGCTTGTAAAACAAGAGAGGTACTAAGGGATCTGCGTTTCCTACAGTGTACACCTCCCAGGCAGCTTCTAAGCATTCTCAGAAGGGATGCCAGAACTGGGCACGAGACTGAAATATTTGAAAGCTCAGTGGAACTGAATTCTACCTTAAATGCTGGCTTGATTAACTTACTGGGAGCCTCTTTTCGCCAGACTTCAAAAAGAGTATAAAGACATTCAGTGTCTCCTTAGGGTGAGATGCAGCTCATCTACTCCACTCACCCAAGCTGGTGTCCAGCCTGTGCTAGTCATCTGCACAGCTCTGACAGCAAGAGATACAGAGGTGCCTCCAGGAAGCAACAATCACCTGCTAAGCATGCCCATCTTCCCACTTGTCTGTAGAGAGCGAGCTTGAAGATGACACCAATCTGAGGACAACTAAAGTTAGCTGAATGACTCCACCCTTAACTTCACTTTCACAGAGCATCCTGTATATACTACACACCTGCCTGCAGTACTGAATACAGAAGATACCGTACACTGACACAGTATAAAGATCTGTTTTTCCAAGGGACCAGTTGAGGTAAAATAAATTTCTGTGTTCTTTGTGCCACAAATTCTGCGTTCTGTGTGCTTGTGCCAGTGATTGTGGATGTCACTCTGGGCAAGTCCCTTTATTTCTCTTGGCTAAGTTAGTTTCTCAAGTGTTTCATGTAAGCGAAAGTAATAAGAGTGCCTCACAATAGCAGTGCCCAGTGTAAAATTAATGTCTACAGAGAACATTCAATCCTCCCATGAAAAGAGGCAAGATGAAGACAAGGCATCACTTACATGGATATTTTTAAAGAGGCAAAGGCTATAATGCATCTTACTCCATTTGACAGGTATCACCGATTCAGATGAAGCTACCGTGAGTTCCAGCACAGTACTTTTCTATAATTATGTAAATTACTCTGGTTACAACCACTGGATATATTCACATAAATGACCCTGATTTTTCAGAAACATTCCTCTTTTTCAGGTGTAATTTTGCATGCACAATAAACTGTGGATTTCAGAGAAGCACTTTAAGCATCTAAATATCAGACTGTGCCTACAAATTGTTTAGACAGACATCTTAATACTGTAATTTGTTAGCGCTATTATTTAAGTAGGCAAGACCATACGCAAGGAGGCAGTAAATAATTAAGACCACCAAACTGGAGCCTAGGGCACCATTTTAAAATCTTTTATCTAATAGCTAAATTTGGCAAGTGGAGGGAAAGGTGCTTAAGGAGAACACACAGACAAGGAGCGCATAAGCCTCCCATTGCACCATACAATCTAGTTGCACTTATTGCTGAAGATTATTTTTGAATGCTCTGATTCTGAAGTTATCAAAATTGGCTATTGCAAGTAGTTGATGCTGCTTGGCTTTTCAAAGCCTCATCAAGTTTTTAAAAACACAGATGGCTGTTCTACAATAAAAAAGAATCTACCTGCAGTGATGCATTTACACCAGAATAATCAGGCTGTAACGAGAGAAAGAGCAAGCCGTATATTCAATGTGGAAAGTTACATCCATGAACTCTAGTGCTAACTGTCAGTATAAACAGGTGCTCTACTGAAAATGTAAAGCCTCATTAATGCATCGTTTAATAAAATGCCCCATTTTCCTATCTTCCAGGTCTCTCTACATATTCCATAAAGACTTGCTTTTCTAAGTTACTCATCTCAACCCAATGTTGTGATAGATCTCGAATCTCAGAAATGGTTCTGACTACAGCAGTTGACAACATAAAATGCCATACAAAAGAAACAGTAAAACCTTTATGTATGTGATTAAGGCTACTCAGAACGCTCCATCTATAGCCCTGAAAATAAAAAAGCTTCTTGCTGCTTGAAAATGTTGCTCCAGCAGCATTTTAACTCAACAACATTGTAGGAAAAACAAGTGACAAAAAGCCTTCAACAATCCCCCTTGCAGAAAACCCATTAAACACAACAAATTTCACAATGTCAAATCAGTAGCTTGCAGCTTTTTCGCAGGCTCAGTATTTGTAGTGGGGAAACTGTCTGAGCCAACAGAGCATGGTATGAGCGGGAGAGAAAAACCTTGCAGAATCAATGCAGGAGCAATCCTGGAGCCAAAGAAAATGAGAGGCAGTGGGGTGGAGATAAAACCACCGTTTGGAAAGTCATTTCTCTGTGGCCAGCAGAGAAATCCCTTTAGAGTCAGCAAGCTGACAAAACACTGTCTTCTATCAAGAGGAGGTGGGCAGCGTGGCCTCTGCCTGCGTACGGGCACGGCAACTGACTTTCAGCCTCTGAACACGAGGAGGAAAAAAGATGACTGGGTTGCTCTGACTGAGACTGTGTTTCTGGGAAACAGCTGATCTACCCAAAAAAAAAAGTGAATAGCAGCTTTAAAACCTTAATTTTTCCTCACCTCCTCAGATTAAAATAAGCTTCTGAACTGCTTCTGGATTCCTTAGCTTGAAAAGCTTACACCCTGTAAAGCTCAAGAACTCTGGGTTTGAGATACAAGATCCCCAAGGATTTCAGATCTTTAAACAGGAATTTTCCCAAGAAGTCTTAACCTTTTGCAGTTTCCACAAAGTGCTTGTATCATGCTGATCAGTAACTTTCTCTAAGTACATTTTGATTTCACAATGCTTAGATTTAATTGCCTGGTAGAAAAAAATTCAAACTTAAATCCTGCTTCCAGATCAACTCCATTTTCCTATGGAGGTGCAACACCTAAACAGGACCTCCTCTTCAGTTCCCTCTTGCTTTGTCTTTCTACATTCCTCTGGGTGGGCTAGAGATCCACGCCAGCCTGACACATGACAAAGTTGGACTTCTGTAAATTCTCACTGCCATCATGCCTCTTTTCCCCACCAAAGTCAGAAGCAAAATTCCCCTAACTTCCTGGAAAAGTAATACTAGGGACATCTTCAAATTCACAGAAAGGCAAAAAGTGACCAGCCCAAGGACAGTGAAACATTTGAGGTAAGTTCAAAATGTAGTACAATAGCAGATACCTGTTTTGGCAAGATAGTATAGAAAGTCCATAGAAGTAAAAGGAGTAGCAGATATATCTGTTGTATCTGCATAAAAATACCCTTTATCTTATCATCAACAGTAATTGTTTCATTGTGGGACTTCATAAATCCAGGTTACCTATCCTGCCTTGTGTAGATTCACTGATGTCTGATAACATGGTTGAACTAAGTCGCCCCTCTAAGGCCATCCACTTGACTTTCTTCTCCCTGCCCAACTGCCCATTTTCACAGAAGTTTTAACAGAAAATATCATTGATGACACAATATCTCTATCAAGTTTCATTGAAAAGAGCTAATAGGATCCAAAGTTCCTAGAGGAACAAAGAAGGGACAGTGAATTAATAAATATTGTTTAAGAAATCAAAATAAAAGAGCTAATGTGCTGTATTAAATAAAAAATCCTGTGCTGTAAATTGACTATTTCACCTGTTAACGATAGGATGTATTTTAAGAAGTGCCTTTCAGTCAATTTCCATGAGGAGGTGGATTCTCATTGCTTAAAGTTATAATGTTAAGTTGTGGTGTCCTAATAATCTCGTAGAGAGCAGCTTCTAATTTAATGAGCTAGGAATTGTTCATTGAAATGACGATAAATAGATGGATCAAAATGAAGAAATCTTTTGTTTAAACAGAGATCACAATCATCTAGCAGGTACAGCAGAAATGTTCAGGCACTCATTCCAGCTGGGCACATATTTGAAGTCATGTTGCATAGTTCCCTCTAGCAGATGAGAATGTTCCTTCTATTAACTCCTTGTGTGCTGCACCCTTACACATGAGCAAAGACGGATGTTTAAACTCTATTCTTGTAATAAAAATTCTGAAGATTTCTAGAAACAAATATTATCTCATACCCTAATACTTAATTGAAGCATCAATTAAATAATACTGTATTAAGAGAGGGAGGAAACCCGGAGAGTTATAATTTGCAAAACATTCAGCGATCTTAAAATGAGATCTAAAGTGGTACGGCATTACTACACATTTTGCTAGCCAGATCCACCCCTACCCTTAAGTAGCATCAATAGTATTAATTAACTGTCAGACTACCTAAAAGTTGTCAGATTTTGTACAGTGTGCTTGACATGTTTCTCCATCTTAAAGTTTACCATTCCCTTTTATCCTCACATCTCAAGGTAAAAATAAACAGAATTCCTTTACCATTCACACAACCTTTACTTCTCTGATAGACCAGGTGTCCTTGGAATGTTAGCACCTACTTGCAGTAGCTGATGAAAATATCTTCAGGCAGTTTGTTGGGTTTGGTGTGTGTCCGTCCGTCCGTCCCCCCGCCTTTTTGTTGTTGGATTTGGGCTTTTTATTTGGGTAGAGTTTTTTGCATAATTTATTTAGGGTTATCTCTTTGTCCTCAAAATAAGCTAGGAACATTTTATGTTGAAGTTACCAACATTTCCTTGATAATGATCCAGGACAAATTCCTGCACAGTTTTTTCATTTGCTTCCTTCATTTCCTTACAGAAAAAAAAGGAGCATTTTTAACGCAACTGAAAACAGTCCATACCTGGCTGTTCTGTGCGTTCTAATGTATACGAGACTCAGTCAGAATCAAGTCACATCATGTTAACAAAGCCTCGTGAGAGACCATGGCACCAAGGAGCCTGCCATATCACAGGGAAAACATGAAGAGGAGGGGGGAAGAGAACACACTACAGAAAGATATAACAAGCTTGAAGGAGGAGAAAACACAATGTGAGAGCTTTAGGGTCCCTACAAGTATTTCTGAGAAATTCCTTTTCGCTAGGCAATCCACAAACTGTTTGCATCTATGTTTCCCCTTGTAAGAATTGCTTCAGTCTTAAAGCACCAGAAATGCTTCACACCATTACCTCTGCAGGGACGTTCTGTCACGTCACTGCTGACTGAAAAGGAAAAGAGAGGCAAGTACATGCTATACAAAACCCATTACTTTAGATGAAGTAGCAATTTTATTTTAGTGTGAACCATTCGTATTTTACAAATAGAAGAAAAGATGTTTCCTTAAAAATAAGGCCCTTAAAAACAGATAGCTGACATACATTTTGGTTCAGTGTGTGACATTTCTTGGCAAATTTCGTAATAGAGATAATTTTTACCTTTTAGCTGAAGTATTTGGGGATAGGGGGAAGGCAATGAAGTGTCCTTAATCCCTTCAAGTAACAGTAGCATGAGCAGAGCTCCAAACAGACTGCAGCACAAAGAGACCCACAACCAGAACAACGCTTGCAAAAGTGCGGTCTTTGATAGTAACTATTAACAGCAAATAAACTAAACACATCACAAAAGGTTAATGCCGCCTTTGTTAGCATTTTCCTAAAGTTTATTCTTTTGTGCAAAATGCTTAAGTCTTTCTGAATGCTATTTTTACTTTAAATATAATCAAGGAGAATGAGAAACTAATATTCTCAAACTGCAATTATGAAAGAAAGTATGTAACATTTCAGGTGCTTCATTTAGAGAACACTCCAGGTTAATTACATGATTTTTCTAATGAAGATATTTCCATGAATACTTAGGATTGTTGCATTCATCTCATTTGGTAATGAATAGATTGATACGCAGATGATTTCAGCATTTCATTAAAGTAGCTGCAGAATAAATGCTGAAATTCATTCAAGTGAATTGAGAATGCTAGTTTCAATTATGCTGCTTCCCAAGTTTAATTAATAAGTAGTATTGTTACAATTAATCAGTCAGATGGAAAGTTTTTATGATTCAAATGCTTTCTAAATGCACACTGTGATACATCTACATCATTCAAGTCCGCATGCAGTAGATCAAGCAATATTTACAATAATATCTAAGTACCTGGTATAATAACCATGAAGCTGCTGTGAAACTCTTTATGTTGGAGTATATGTTAACCTGCTTTTTGGAACAGCTTTATCTAGATGCCCACCTTAATGGTATCATTTACTGTAATAAATGTAAACCAAGTAGGACTGGGGCCTGAGGCTCATCTCTTGCCAAAGCAGGATCAGACAAAAGAGAAACCAAAGTTTGAAGGATCAAGGGATGGATTAATTGAGTGACATTTATATTGGGTTGCTGAGTTTGCGCATATACACAAAAGAGCAGGGGAACAAGGACAGATGGACAACCCTGGTGTCTCAAAGGCAACGCCTTGCCCTGGCTCCTCTCTGGGCTATCAGGGGATGGCAGCAGGTCACGATCCAGCTGTGTTGCTCACCACGTAAATCAACAGTAGAGCCTCTCACCAGTCACCTGTAAGCAGGTTGGTCCGTATACTCCTGCGGCCGTGCCACTGTGCCCTGCGCCTCATCACAGCACACTCTTGTGTTTTTGTTCAGCTCCATTTCCTTTTATTTTCCTGGGTGAGGGGCTCCCAAATCCATGTGCATATGGAATTTTAAGGGTCAGCCACTGAAGATGGGGCCACAGGTCATACAGGTCCACATGCTTTGGATACCGGCAACTGGAGAGACTCGAGTACATACACACCTACACAATGTGTTTACTACTGAGCATCAAGTACAAGCCAGCAAGTGAGATAAGAGGCTCAAGAGTCAGGTATTGGAGTGACCATAAGTCTGGGCTGGATACTGGAGAACAAAAGGGACCTAAGAGTAATTGGTGACGTGCCTTTGCACATCTGTGTGTGTGTGTGTCTGCAGGGGGCAATGGGGAGATCAGGGGATCCAGGGGCTGTCTACTGGATAGACTGCCTAAGACCAGCTACTGAAGGTATCTATATCATACACAGGTATATATTTTCCACTAACAGGCTTTCATCCTCATCAGTGGTGCTGCTTGTGTTGAGCATGGGCAGCCAGCCACATGCATGTGCATTGTCTGCATCCATGTCTAGCGGGAAAAGGGGCTCAGCATCACTCCTGGCTGGTCCTGGGGACACAGAGCCCGTATTAGGCTACTGCATTTGGCAGCTCCTAACACCTCTTATTTCAAGTGGCCCTGTTCAAAACAGATGTAACTGTGTCTAGGGGAGCAGGCAACTTGTATGGATACTATTTACAAAAGGAAACCAGGAACTCCCCCTGCACCCCAGGGTTCTTTTCTATTATTTTCGCCACATGCATGAGGAAGCAGGGAATTTGTCATCTTCTCCCAGCATCTGCTAAAAATCCTGGCTAACCAACTGTGCACACAGCCTGGCCATTTCCAGGCATCTCCACAACTGCTGCTTCTGTCCTCCCGTCTGTCTTAAAACCAGCTCTTCTCACTGTTTCCTACCTGTCTGATTTCTCCCCTCCCTATAATTTATGTCACAGCCATCGGAGTAGCAAAAGCACTTCAGAATGCAGTTTATACTGATACCCATTACTTTGCTTCAGCTGGAATAGTGGAAGTCTTCCTGTCACTCTCAATTGAGGGCTTATTTCTAACTGTAAAACAAGTGACCTTCTTTTGACCTGCTAAGAAAGCATTTGGTTTTCTACTTTACCTGGTCATTCTGCAGCTTTCTAACTCTCTGTCCTTTATGGTGTATTAAAAGAAAACCTCCTTTTGACACTGCATCTGAAAATGAGTTTTAAGAACTTTTCATTGATAATAAACCTAGGGTCTGATCCAAGGGCCAGAGATGTCAATAGAAAGATTTCCATCTGACCTTTTTGGTGAGTTTTGGATCACAACTTTGGTTTACCAATAAGTTTCTAATCCTTTCCATGTGTACTTTTGTCACAGTTGTGCATAACTGAGGGACTTGCATTGTGAAGAAAGAACATTATCAAAATCAGAAGTAAAAATTTGTTGACTTTTTCTTTTTTTAAGAGTGGAATCTCCAAGAGTAATACAATTGAAAGGGATTATTTCAGATTCCCTTCCTTTTTTATTTCCAATTACAGTTAAGATATTAAATAACACTGAGCTGCAGGCTCTTCTCAGAAGATCAAAGATAAATTGCTTTCATTGGCTTCTGATTGGTTGAACACAAAACCTGTCCTAATGTTTACACATCCCTTTATCTGCAAAGAACATTGAGGTTTCATTTCTACACCAGAGTGATACATGGTTTTCTAATAACATTCCTTGAAATAGTGTAGTTTGTTCTGCATTTCAAAAGTGCCATAATTTGGAAGCTCCTGGTCCTGTAATTTCTTGAAGCATGATCTGTTAGCAATGTGTTATTTTGACATGCTATTTATTTTGGAGGGGACTTGGAAAAGCAAAGATGACTTGAATAACTAAGCCAAAGTTATTATCTGGTAATGATTTTTGTTTGAAGGTTTCGGCCAAATTAATTTTAACACCACTGTGATTTATTTCTGGATGCCTTTGTGCTAGATGTGATCATATTATTGCTATCAAAAATTATTTGGTGATGAAAAATATATTTATTTTTAATAAATCAAACTATCATTGGCAGCTTTTCATTCTGGTCAGAAATGACTTGATTATATATATATTTTAAATATTCTTAATTTTTGCCTCAAACCTGACTATTGAAAAAGAAATGGAGACTACAGAAGGGTTACTGTTTTCATAATTATGAAAACAAAAAAGTTACATAGGAAAAATACTGATTCTTTTATGCAAACTTTTCTGGAGGAGGAAGAGAAGAAAAAAAAATCCCTCCCTCCTTTCCCCAAGCTTGGCTAGATATACACGGTTTATCTACCTTCTTGTTAAACTCCTCAAGAGACTGAGAATTTTGGCCCATGTATCACGACTCCTGACAATACTTTGTGAACCATGACGTAATCATCATCATAAAGTCTCCGCAGAAACGCTGCCTGGCTAACCGGTGTGCAGAGCAAGATTTTTAGTCTTGCAATCCTCACAACTCCCTTTGATCTTTTCTGGAATCCTTACATCAGACAAGTTAAAAGTGACCCAGCCGAAGCAAGGCTTTGGTACATGACACACTACCCCAGTCCCACATCGCTTCTACAGCCTTTTAGACGTAAATGCTCGCTTTAAAGTTGTTAGCATATAATTTAAGTTCCTATTATCAGATTTGCTACTTCAACATTCCTAATAGGTATCTGGTTTTGACATTTCATACACAGGTGTGCTGAAGGTCAAAGTAGAATATTTTAGAACAACTTTAATATAGTCCAAAGACCTGACTGTAAGAGAATTCCTTGGCTAAAGAATCTCTACCAGGATTTCTAGATGCAAACGTTCATTCACAGGAGACTCTAGATGAAGCATTAAGTAGGGGTTGAGAAGGCAGAAGATGGTACACTTCAATAAGACCTCAGTTTAAACAGCTATTCAGTCATAACAACATGAGGCAGGAACTAAAAGGACTTCACTTCTAAGAGATGTCTTTTAAGACAGTTGGAAAACAAGTGTCCTGCAGAACACACACTGCACTCAGTCTTGCCTAGGCACATTTTTAGATACACAAAGTACAAGTAGTTTGGCAACAATGCAAGCTTGCTTTAAACATTTTTCACCCATTGGAAGGGAACTTGACAGCACAAAGTTTGGTGGTATTGCCTCATTCAAGAAATATAGTTTCTTCTCCATAATAAGCAAGGGCAGTACAGCAAAACCACCATTGACTGAGATGACTGGTCTTTAATAACCGCTTCTCTACATTTTATACTAGGTATTGGTGACCTAAGATTCACAGTCAAATTCCAGAAACATTCAATCAAGTCCAGGAAGCATAGCACCTTGGTCATACCAAAATGATATAAACTCAGAATTTACTTTCTACAGCAGTTCCTGCAGGTCATTTATGTTAAAATGCATTCCAAACCATTAGTATGGTATACGAGAGGAGACCTACATTTCTGGGAAGCTCCATTATAAAAAATAATAATAAAAAGTGATAGTTTTGTGATGGCTCTCCATGTTAATTGGTTGATGTAGAAAAGGATGTGCAATCAAACCACATCACAGCACTATGATTTTTTAATTAAACAATAAATTAACAGTGTTGAGATCAATACTCAATTCCATTTGAAAATGCCAGATGGGTCCAAATTCAGAAAAGGTCACACACATTGTAGATTAGCTCTCCTGAAATAATTAGTAAAAGAATATGCAGTCTAGCCTCTTAATTTAGAGCCCATTTTGAAAAATGTGACTAATTACTTATTTTCAGTATTAGGAAATTAATACAAAGATTATTGAAAGGTTGGAAATTTTACAACAGCTTGAAAAATGTGAACTGAGGGTTGCAAGATAGATGCTACATTGAAAGGAAAAATTTAAAACGAGCTGGGCAGAAGTGCGAGAGGGAAGAGGTGTTTGCACTTTTGTTCTGATCGCCTTCAAAGAACTGTCCAGCATACACATGCAATTTAAAGCCCTACAGAATTTCTTCTTTTCAGAAATGATTAGTCAAAAATCAAGCTTATCTATTTAAGCAAAATAATAGGTAAATAGAAAAATGGCAGGAAGGAACCTAAATAAAGTTATAAACAAATACCATCCCTGGGATCTCAAGTGATCTGGCTACCTTATTTTTATAAATATCGAGATTGAAATTGCAATTCTTCTAGATGCTACAGTGTTTGATACACTATATTTCACTACCTATATAATGGCTACAAGGAAAATCATACTACTAACACCAGTTTTCTCATCTACCTGTGTGACCAGCATTCTAACACAGCTGAGATCCAAACTAAAGACAATGGGATCCAGAGCCGCCAAAAGCACCAGGGAAAACTTATACCAGGTAAGAATTTACTGAAGTGTCCTCTGACCATCAAAACTCCGTGTGACATATTGCAGTTTGGACTGATTTTTTTGATTGCTTGTGGACAGCTAAGCTCACCTCTTCCTGGAACAGGCCAAGCAAGACTAAGCACTGCAGGAGTGTTCTTTGGGAGGTTAGGCTCAGCTGGAGCAGTAGGCAGATGCAGCACTCGGGTAGTGCTACGGAGGAGAAATAGATGAGTGTCCATCCCATGCCAGTCAAACCGACATAGTGAAGTTTCCCGTGTTCAACAGCCAGTTCAACATTACTGCTCTTTTCTTCAAGATCTTCAGCAAATCAGTAAGTCGCTCTTCTAAAGGAGGCAAAAGGGAGAGACCAAACCATCTACCCCAAGCACCCAAGTCTGGATTCCAGTTCCTGGAAGAGAGGTAGGTTCCTACATTAGGCTTTCCAGAGCATGAGCTTAACGTCAGAGTCCTGCTCTCTATTTATCATATTAGGAGATTAGTTTCTCTAAGCTTCTAATATATTACTAAAATTAGGCAGTACTAATCTCTCTGCCTTTCCCCATTCTCCCAACTTTTCCTTGCTAAGGTCTCATATTATTTAAGCCTCATGGATTACAGACAAGAAAGAAAGTCTCAGCCTAGTGAAAAGTTTCCCAGCATTACTGACAGAAAGAGAGATGCCTAGTTATTTGAAGCAGCTGTATTAATGGGACTACATGCCAGGATACAGGCAGACTTCTGAAGCTCAAGCTAACCTGGGAGGACTTCAATTTACTCTTATTAAGAACCTAGCTCAGAAGCACTGAACATAGATTAGCTTTGTTACTTGAGATTCCTTATGTTATCAATGAAGAAGAAACTATATTCTTCAACAGAGCTTAATACAGGTAATAAATGGAAATGGACACCCTGTAGAGGATTTCCTGTGTTCCAGCAAGCTGGAAACACACCTTCCATTCTCTCAAAATGAGTATGAGCCTGCAATTGTCAGGAAACAGTCTCTGCAGATAATTAGAGAAGTATCAAGCTGGAATCACTCCTCAAAACGGGAATGACTGACTTAACAATAACTCCATCATTAGTACCCTGGTAGCTGCAGCTCCTAATTACATCTAATGTTTTGTAGTCTATTAAGTATCTGATGCATTGTTGAAAGAAAAGTGCAGAGGACACTGAAGCCAAAGAGCAAATGCACAAATGAAGAATGCATCTTTTATGAGAATTTTTTTTTCTTCCTCTTTACAAAGCAAACTCTGTTCTACAACAGATTGGAAGATTGATTTCACACAGCAGCTGATACCTCCCCCTTTTTTTTCTTCTTTTCAAAAAAAGAAAACGCTATTTGACCAAGAAGTAGGTGCCAGTCTGTCTGACACCTTTGGCAGAATAAGTACCCTTGCTCTCTCTTGTACCCTTTAATGGCCTAAAAGGAAACACAGCTCTCAGGTGGGAGAAAACTAGAAGGAAAACGCATGCACTCACCTAGAAGGAACACAGACTTCAGTCTAAAAAAACCGTGTGTACTATATTGCCAGCTCTTTAATTTGTACTGATATAACCAGGTCTTGAAAGAAAACACACTTTTCCATGGGGCATCTTATCACAGTATATGAAGGCACTGAAACCTCTCAAATAGAATTAGCATTTAAAAAAAAAATAGCAAAAATTCTAGAATTCAGGCCTAACAAACTAAAAGAACTAGACCCTCCTCTGCCAATTACAGAAAACGCAGGCTTTTCCCTCACCTTCCTTGTATCACTGCAGTGGTGTTTAATGGAAAAATCCGTGTTGGAAATTGCTGCATCTTTAAGGATAATAAAAATGTAAGTAGCTGAGCAAACAGGAATGTTTGGGAAGGGGCAGACTCTGAAACAGGATGTGTCAGATGTTGCATTTCAGCTCAAGCTTGCGAAAGGCCAGTTTTCCCTTACAGTTCTGTTCCTAGGTAACCGAATCCCTGTCACACACAGCTTCCCACATTCTCACAGAGGACACTGACATGAGCAGCACAGAGACCACTGCTATCAATAGGTAATGCTGTATCTTTACCTTTTTATAAAATGTCACAAAAATATAACATTACATTGTCATCTGTGACTGGGGGTAGAATAGAGCAGAGGCCGGGCTGCATCTGTTCCGATGGTTATGCCTGCGCTGCAGCAAACCGTGACATTTCTGTAAAAGCACTTCACAGGGCTAGAAGGCAGCAACCTCAAGGTCTGCAAAAGCATTCTTGGTTGAGAACTGTGCTGTCACAAGGATTAGCCTGAAAGCTGTGAATGCCTGGCAGACTTTGAGCTATTGCCGTCTGCAGAACGAGCAGACCGATGAGAAAGCAGCGCGGAAGCTAGCAGTCGCTTTGTATGGCGATGCCAAAGTCTTGTAGTAGCAGCTTTCTGGAAGGGATGACAATTCTTACAGCCAGTTACTCCCAAACAGACTAACATAAGGACTGGCCCGTAAACAGCAGATAGGGCAAGTCAGAGGAGGATAGCTAACTGCAGGTTTGGGGGGCTGACTGATAGCACCCAACAGTGCGCAGAGAGCAGCATCGCTTTGGCTATAACAGCGGTATTCGCTGCATCAAATCTGAGGCTGTACCTGCAGCAAAGGGCCATGACAATCTAGTGTGAAAGGCAATCACACAGCTGAGCTGCTTCCTAGCATGCTGAGAGAGGAAGAGGAGGATGTTACCTAGAAATTCCTTGTGAATGGTGGAAGCAGACAATGGCTGCAAGTCTGATGGTTGTTCAGCTCAGAGCAGGCCATTACGTGGCAACGTGAGAGTCCTCCAGCTTCCCTGTTCATGTTGGTGCTCACCCATCCCCCTTAGATGGCTTTAAAGGTTAATTCCAAGCCCAGCAGTGGTACTCATGCCATACTAGTTGAGGGCTGTCATGGTTTAACCCCAGCCAACAACCAAGCACCACACAGCCACTTGCTCACTCCTCCCACGGCAGGATGCGGGAAAGAATTAGAAGAGTGAAAGTGAGAAAACTCATGGGTTGAGATTAAGACAGTTTAATAGGTAAAGCAAGAGACACACATGCAAAGCAAGACAAGGAATTCATCCCCCACTTCCCACAGGCAGGCGTTCAGCCATCTCCAGGAAAGCAGGGCTCCATCTCACATAACAGTGACTTGGGAAGACAAACGCCATCACTCCGAACGTCCCCAGCTTCTTCCTTCTTCCCCCAGCTTTATATGCTGAGCGTGACGTCATATGGTATGGAACATCCCTTTGGTCACTGGGGTCAGCTGTCCTGGTTGTGTCCTCTCCCAACTCCTTATGCACCCACAGCTACTCGCTGGTGGGGTGGTGTGAGGAGCAGAAAAGGCCTTGGCTCTGTGTAAGCACTGCTCAGCAGGGACTAAAACATCCCTGTGTTATCAGCACTGTTTCCAGCACAGCCCCATACTAACTACTAATGAAGAAAATTAACTGTATCCCAGCCAAAACCAGCATAAAGGACTTTTCCATGACGCATCCAATGTTCTCCAGAGAGGCCTCAAGACATGATAACAGCAGTTGATAAGCCCCACTCAAAAGCCCCAGAATATCATCATGAATTGAAATCCCATTGTGAATAATATCCTTTGGGTAGGAACAGGAAGATGTATACAGACTATCTGTAATTTTAAGAGTTACAGCACACTACTTTTCTACTTTTACTAAAACCTTTTTAGCTAAAAATTAAAATAGCCAACAAAAAGGACTACATTTCAACCAGGAGGCATTATAGCTTTTGTTTGCTTTCATCTAAGCACCCTCAACAAGGTCTATAATTGTTCAACACAAGGCAGTTCCTCTCCTCCTACTCTCAAGACAATATCTTTTAATACTCAATTCTCAGAGAAATGCATCAGGGTACAAAGCAGTAAAATAATAAGCCAAAGATCAAACTATTCAGGCAGCGCATGGACCAAGTATTGGAGACCTACTTCCTGGCAAGTAACTGAAGACTAAAGGTGATAAGTTACATTAAATGTTTGAAACATAGAACCAGTGAATATTACTAGCAGAGAAGTTTGGGAAGAAGCACCAATGCTTATGAAGAATAATTTTGTAGGAAAAACATACGTGGACTGAGCTGAAAACTGATATACCAGAAAAATCTCCATAAGCTTTTAACCTCAGTTTAAAGACTTCATTGCAATATATCCACATTATAGATTTCATAAGCTTGAGGTAAATGCTTGCTGAGAGATTATAATGCCTTTAAAAATGCATCAGAACTGGGTCAAAGAAATTCAATGATTTATTGATGAAAATTATGTCTATCAAAAAACAATTACCTTGCACTCAAGACTACACAAAAAGCCCAGGAAGCCATCCCTGTTTCTCACAATCAGTTGGTTAGATCTATTTTTAAATATAGACAACAAGGGGAATTGAATTTACCTTAAGTTTCTTGACATCTGCTTTAAAGTTTTAAGGCTCTAGCAGTTACAAAATCTCAGCTTCTCTCATCAGTGATGCCCTCTCTCTCTCCTATGAATTGCACCAAACGTTTGGTTGTCCACATACCAGATGATGGCTGGAAGAAAAGCTGAGAAGTGGGGTGGCATTTCAGGCTGAGTGGAATAGACAGATAAAATATAATAATAATGAATATAATAAATATAATAAATAATACAATAAATATAATAATAAATATAATAAATAATGGAATAATAAAGCTGCCAAGCTAAATAGGGCTTTGAAGAAGCCCTCAGCTTTAGTCTAGTCCTGCTACCAGCACTCACTGGTAGCTGCTGCACGTGCCCAAGAAGAGAGACCTAGATGAAAGACAGCAGGCGATGGAGACATCTGACACAAAGGAAAGAAATTTGACCGGGAATGAGTTGACTGACCACTGTATTATTTGGCTCATAACCCTTAAAGATATAAAGCAGCAAACAGGTTGCATGACTTGACAACAGCACAGCCAGGACAAAATTCGGAGTCACCCCAGACTGCAGGACCTGCCTGCCATTTTGGGTAAGTGCCGAGACAGCGGACTTTGGTGTCCTGCTGTGCTGCAGAAACCCCATTGCTCTCCAGGCCTACGACCAGTATGTGAACCAGTTCCATTTACAACTGGTTTGTCCTGCAGTCCTCCCATTCCCACAGGGTAACAGTAATACTACAAGGTGACAAGTCTTTATGTGAGCAAGATTCCTCAGATACAGAGTGTTCATACATCTAGAGCTATTAACTGCACTCGTACCACCCAGCTTTAGAGTCAGAGCTCAGCACCTGGCTTTCAGAAATCTGTGACAGCACACGTTGTCTTCTTCAACTGGACCCAAGAGCTGCTGGGTACACAGTAGGGGAAAAAAAAAAAATAAAAAAAAAATCAGCAAGCAAGTCCATGGATTTAACTAAGAAAAGAAATTACCTTTCATTTTATTTTTGCAGCAAGTTGTAAAGTTTAATAACTCAAACCCTTTCAAAACTACTAGAACAGTGAAAGGTACCTTTGAAGTGCTCTTGTAATGAGAGCCTGGATTAGGTTCTTGAATTTTCAGCTCAGTCACAGCCTGACAGACATATTTCTACCTCTTCCACTAACTGTTTTATTGTTCAAGTATGTATTTTTCCAAGATGGATATCCCTGTTGTGGCCAGCTCTCTGTCTGAATATTCCCGTGACTCTGCTGCAGCCACGAGAGATCTTGCGGCACCTGTGGAAAACCAGCGTACCTCAGTGCTGACGTGGATTAGAACACTGATTCCCACCCGCAAGGATACCGGGGAAGGGAAAGAAAGCTGCAGGAGAGGATCAAAATTCTTCCCTCAAAAGACATACTTCCACTTTCTGATTGAAAGTGTCAGTTTGGAGAGCTTCAGAAATCTTGCTGAAGTCAAGATACGACATCTGCTGTTTTTTCTGTAGCCACGAGTGTTTTCTCTATCAAGGACATAAACTAGATAATCAGAAACAAATCTCAAAACAATGTTGTTCTTTCTTACCTCTTTTTTTCTTTTCTAGTTTCGCAATCCTTTCACAACTTTTTCAGTACTTTTCTGGGAACTGAAGCTAGGCTGAGTTCCCCTTTATTTCCCCAAACCCTCTGAATAACGTTCCCTTTTCTAGTGTTTCTAGCCCCTCACCCATTCCAAACAACCAGTTCTCAAACAATCACTAGCACTGACTAAAGCCGTCTCAAAGAAGAGTTCTGTCATGCCCGTCTTCAGGATATCTAGATCATATAAATATTCCACAGCTTGTTCTTCACCTGCTTTAGGTAGAGAAATTCTGGCATTAACTGGATTAACGATCTCATAAGTCACCTTCTTTGTGAAGGATGATGAAATAAGAAAATGCACAAGCAATAAAGTTTATTTGTATTGGTTTATAAGCCTACTTTTTTTTTTTTTTTGAGTCAGTAGCAGGCTGACATTTTCTTTTTAGTTCTCCTATTACTTACATACTTCTATGATGATCAAACTCACGTTACGTGTCTACCATATTTACAATGGACTATTTCTTTCCCATTGGTCTAGAAGTCAAAGTGACAGAACAAGCTATTTAGGCAAAAGCTTTAGATTGCTGACATCCGTCGCAGACTTTTGAGATGCTAACCCCTTGCCATGCCCTTTTCTTCACATACTGATCCAGTTACACAAACACGCATTGTCCCCTGCAATTATTTCACACATGGGCAGAATTTACTAACTTGGCAAATAGCGCTAACATCTGCACTCCTTTAAAAGACAAATTCAGAACAAAACCTTGGGAAGCTGCTATCTATAAAAGAATAGCGGGGTGAGTGGTTTACTTTGTGGCTTCAAATTACCCAGTAAAAAGTCTGGTGAACACAGATGCAGAAGGTACTACTGAGAAATATCTGGACAGGATTCAAGTTTGCTCTGTTTTGCTCTTCTAACTACAGGAAACAATGTGATATTTAAATAAAGTTTCCAACAATAAACAACTACATTCTCAGTCCGGAGAGATTATTTATTGGAAAACAAAGGTGAATTCAAAATCGTTTCAACTCCTCAAAGCCAATTCATATACTGCCGTAACCATTAAAGGCACAGAGTATAGCAGATTTATTGTTTGTAATTTGTGTTTTCCAGCTCCAGGGTTTAACATGATATTGTGTATGCATCACTATAAAAGAAATGACCATTTTTTAACTCATGTGAACCCAAGGCATGGAAAAGGTGTTGTTCTGGAAACCACAAAACCCATTTCTCTGTTTATACCCACAAATACAATACTGACAGCAACTCACATTTCTCATGGGCTGCCTGTCCCTTCTCACTCCACATTAAACAGAGGTTTAACCCCAAAACTACCAGAACTTTCAATTTTTTTTTTTTTCTCTTCTTCCATTAGAACTTAGATTCATGAAGATCAACAACTTTTCTTTTCAAAAATTTATACCAATTTCTTGAGTACACAGCAATGGAGTATCTGGCCAAAACATCCAATAACGCCACAGTTAAGGAGAAAAATTCAGTTCCCTGTTGGCCAGACAGAACCCAGAACCTCTGTCTTCCATATATCAGTGGAGGGCCCAAACTACAGACTATTCAGCTTTCTGTCTTTCTCAAAAAAGAAGAGACACCTCATTTTGGTCAGAGTAGACCAGGCACTTTTAAAAAAAGCCTTTTTTTTTTTTCTTTTTTCTTTTTTTTTTTTTTTTTTTCCCCCCAGGAGAGCCATTTCCAGCCCAGGAAGAGAAGCAGCTGCCAGAGGCTAGTGTTCACCTAAATAATTACAGCTAGCTTGCCTGTTCCTAAGTACGCTGGGTGCAGACCACATCAGCCAGTGCCAAATGTGGTGATGGGTGGACACAAGCCTCAGGCAACTGAATGGAGACCAACAAACTCATTTCAGACAGTCTAATCAGAGGTTAATGGCAACTCCACAGCTGTTCCAATACAGTCCTCTGTAACTATAAATTAGTGATTCTAAGGATCAAGGTTTCAAATTATATCGGTGTTTCTTCCAGCCCTGGGCAGGGTTTATACAGGCAAAGCATAATTCCATGTCACTGGTACCTGTCATAAAAAATTGGTGAGGGAAGGTGCAAAAGGAATACGTGAGGCTAGTCATATAACAGCATGTCACACACTTCATGTATAGAAAGGAAATTACTGCAACTTTGGTATTTATAAAAGGACTTCCCTTCCATGGTGTTATCAGATCTTCTGCTTGGAAGTTGGATTCTAGACAATATTAGCAGCATTTGATTTTTCTTAATCCTAAAACTTCGAAGCAGTGAAAAGTACATATATTATAATCAGCATGTTAAGTTAAGGAGTATTTTCTGCTGAAACTATAGAATCATTCCACTAGCTTTCCTTATTCAGCTATACGGTGACTGCTATTACAGTAATGCCATTTTGTCAATTGCCCTTTTATCTTTTCTTTTTTTTCTTAACACGGATCCATTTTTAAACCTATCATCGGTTTTATGACACACACCCCACTTTAATGTGTCATTTTTACTCTTCCCATTTGAGTTTCAGCCTTTGTCCAAGACTCCAAAGCTACATGATAGTCTGTTCAATCTTAGAGCAAAGCAAAATAATCCCATTTCACTTACATAGGAGCAACACATTTTACTTTGAAATGTAAATAATTCTAAGTGTTGGAGAAATGTGAAAGACATTTCCCCACACAAATTTCCTATTTAATAGCTCACAAAAGAGAATTTTGTCCCACCGCCACTGAACACCAAAAATTCTGGCTGCAGTTCAGCAGAATAGATAACACACATTTAAATCCTGCTGATCAATACGGGACTTATGTGCTTTGTCAGATCAAGATCTATGCAAATACAAAAAAATTATTGGTACGTCCCTATGCTTCACATTAAAACCCTCCTGTAATTCCAACCTACAGACAAGCATATAGATAACTAGCACACAGACAACCCTAGAACATATATATATATATACACACACACAAATCATTCACATGAGCCAGTATTTCATGGATTGTTGTGGTTTTGCAGTATGCTATAGCAACTGCAGGGCAAAGTCATTTATTTAATCACATAACAAACGTGCCTAGAGCTAGCTGCTATTATCCTTGGGGAGCAACAGAAGCCCCAACTGATCTCAATTAAACCAGCACCAGTTCAGAACCGCCCCAATGAATCCAGGCTGTAAGTGGAGATGGCATTTAGTCATTTTGATGCAGGTAATGCATTAATAAAACTCACAACATTCTCTCAAGCTCATAATTTCATAAATTCCAAAACAGTTATTGACACACACACAAAAAAAGATGTTGTAAAACATATTTGTTCTTAAAACACAGTTTTAGTTGGTGCTAGAAAATCAACAGTTTAAGATGATTCCAACATGTTCTGAAAAGCCACTCAAGTGCGATGGTATTAATAAAACAAATGCTACTGTTATTCTGGAAACATCACAAAGTAGTTTTGGGAGCCTTTGTTTTCCCACAACATATTTTTGCTTTTAGTCCCAAGCACTATTTACTGTCATTGGCACTCAGATATGGAAACGCAAGCCTAGCAGAGATTATTTTGCAGAAAAATCAGAACAGGCACCGCATTATTTATCCAGGATGGCACCCAGTTCTGTGTTACGTATATAAAACTTTCAGAAAATGTCTTTACTATAAAGCAAGTTGAATGTTCTTTAAAATCAAGTCAGATTACTGGCTAGAAAGGTTTTTGTTACTGAAAGAGAAATACTGTAACATTTTATTGCTTTTTCAACAGCTGAAGAAGGTCCTGTTCCCTCTGCACTTTCTAGTGTATTATTTTTCAAATTTTATGAGTCATTTCATTATATGAATTATGGGTGCTAGATCTGACCTTGTTGCATTTTAAGTTGACCAGTCATGGGTCAACATTTGCAAAAAATGCTGAGCATCTGAAGTTTATATAAATTTTTGAAGCGAGTTATAAAATAATAAAATTAGTCAAGAACAGCAGCATTTTTTAATTCAGGTTGAAAGAAAGATAAAGTGGAAAATATATCAAGATTGATGTTGCTGAACCTAATAAAAATTAATTTCTTCTCTCCACATGCATCACCTTTTGTTTAACTTTGAATCAATTGTTAAGTTCATGCAAAACTCAATGGATATGCAATTATACTACCTGACCTGAAAAATGCTCAAAGCTGATTATATGTGGTAAAAATCAGCAAATTGGAAACTGCTCTGTATACCACCACCCCCATAAACAATATATTTACATTTTACATATCAAAAGCCAACTAAAAATGCTGTAGTACATGTTCAGAACTTGTTTTGACAAAGCTCTGACAAACCTCATGAATTCATTTATTTGTCCATCTGTATGAGGATGGATCTGCCGCATTATTAGAAAGGGGTTACTCTACTGAAAAGCTCAGGGATTCCACCCTCCCTCTTCCCTCCACACAAACAACCACCACTATTACACAAGTCCAATATAAAGCCAAAGATAGTAGATATATTTCAATTCTTTTGATAGGTTTTCGATCAGAATTGTCTATGCACATTCATGCCAGAAAACACTTTTATTGCAGGATTTATGAATGAGCACTGTTCCATTTTTAGAGGAAGGCATGAGGTACAAAGGGGAGGCAGTCAAAAGATGGTTTCAAGAACCTTTAAAATAAGGTATTTTCCAACTACTGATCTTACTCATGGTTCTCTTATTAATGACTACTCTATAGCAGAAGACAATGTGCTTGGCAGAGTTAAGGTATTAATTTTTTTTAATACACTATCATTAGTTGATTCTGCAGTAGGATGCCTTAGAAAAGATCAATTATACAAACTACTAAACTTGTTTCAGTGGCTACCCTGCTACCAAATAAAAACCCATACTGAAACAATTAGTGCTCAGAAGCTCGTTACACAAGACATTAAGGCCCATTGATCAATAATCTCGTCAAGTAGGTGATTACTATCATAAAAAAATCTTCATATCTCTAGGCAGACAGCCAGAAGCTGGGGCAAGCAACAGACCCTGGGTCTCCAGAAGCTTCTATTTGATACCATCTTCATGTTTCTTCTCCTCCCACGTACAACTCATGATAGAGAAGGTAAACTTTTTACAGACACCTACTGGGAGCCGTTAACAAGACAAGTACACCTCTAGGGGCTAAATAAAAGAGGCTTTTTTCACTTTATTACCTCTGGAAAGGATGTGATGTGAGCTTATCTCCCAGAAAGACAAATCCTCAGAAAAGGAAGAGCCAAATATCATCCTGGCTGTTTCTGAGTATTCTTTTAGTTACACCATAGACAAGGAAAAATCTAGAGATGCATTTGTCACATTCACCTATTACCCAGGCAAACCTCAACAGCAAAGGAAATTAATCTTATAACATATGAAATAATTATGTCTCCTATTTTATTATTTTTAAACTTTATTATTTTATAATAGACTTTATTATTATTGAAATGAAGCATAATGTTATTGCAGGTTTTGTTTCTGCTGCTTGATTTCAGAACTAATCTCTACCCCAAAATAAAAGCAATCACTTCAGGCACACACCACGCTTTACTATCACTCTGTCAAATTCAGCTTTCAAAGTTTTGCATGCAACACCAACATATATACTTGATAACCTTTGATAACCTTTTCACTTCTAAAAGCCCAAATATTAGTCCTCAGTAAAATGGGTATTGAGAAAGTTTTACAGAAGAGAAAACATTTATTAATCACTACTAGAATAGAGATAATCAGTTCTCTAAAGTGCTGTTGACAGTAATGTTTTGAGTATAGCAGAAAATCACAACTTGCAGGATTATGTTCAAACCACCAAACACTATCTTTGCATGAAAAGTGAAAAAACCTGGAATTAATGTAATTAATTCCGTAGCATGACATTAATAACAACTTGTCTGTGATTTGGCACTGATGTGACTTTTGCAGCTGTTGCTCTTATCAGAACAACGATGCATCTCCACTTAGAAAAATGTTGCACGAGAAACATGCCCCGTAAATAAGTATTGCCCCTTCAGGTAATGCAGCAAATTAATGCTCAGAGCACTATGATGCCACTATCACCAAAGAAATTTTCCTCTGAAATTTATTGTAATAACCATAGTAGAAGGTTAAATAAAAAACATCTACATAAAATATAAAGCAATTTTAAGGATAATAACATGAATTTGTAGGGGGAGGGGGGTTGGTGGGGGTTATTTTTTGGAGGGGCAGTGGGCTCTGCTTTTTTTTTTTTTAAAAAAAACACTACTGAAGTTTTTCATAAAAATCATACTATGCTTTGGGTTCGAAGGGACCTTAAAGCCCATCTAGTTCCACCCCCTCTGCCATGGGCAGGGACACCCTCCACTAGCCCAGGTTGCCCAAAGCCCCATCCAACCTGGCCTTGAACACTGCCAGGGATGGGGCAGCCACAGCTTCTCTGGGCAACCTGTTCCAGTGCCTCACCATCCTCACAGGGAAGAATTTCTTCCTAATATCTCATCTAAATCTCCCCTCCTTCAGCTTAAGGCCATTCTCCCTTGTCCTGTCACTACACTCCCTGATAAACAGTCCCTCTCCAGCTTTCCTCTGGGACCCTTTGGGTACTGGAAGATGCTATAAGGTCTAACTGGAGCCTTCCCTTCCCCAGGCTGAACAACCCCAACTATTATTTGTATTAAAGTTTTATTCTTGCATAAACATAAACTCCCTGGAAAACTCTGGGGAGCTGAATGCAGGAAATGTTTAATCATTTTTCAATAGAGAATATTCTTAAACTGATTATTATGCTAAATCACAGTGGGTAGTTGAACATTTAACAATGTTGAGTCATTTGGATGCAAGTTTGTGAAATTACCTTTGAGCTTTTCATAATCACACAAACAGGGAAGAAAAATACTCTAGACACAGGTCATCCTATTAGCATTGAACATTTTCTTCAGAAAAGATTTGTCTGTTTTCAGCACTGTATTACAACTATAGTTCTTTCAGCCCGACTCTGCCACTGACTTGGGGCCACATTGGCAAACTGATCCGCCTTTAAACAATCGGTTGCTCTGACTCTCCAAAGCAGGAGGCGGCAGTGGCAGTATTGGGAGGCAGTGTTTTTATTCTGAACTCATACAGGATAAAAATACCCCAATCATCCTATAGCATCCTTGAGCTACACTGGCCATTCTGCCTGAGCTATCATGGATGTGGAGTGCTGATATTGATTTATAAACAGCCACGAGATTCAGTCATATGTACCAACCAAATTAATTCTAACAATTGAAGTAATAACCTAATTGAAAAAAAAAAAAAAAAAAAAAAAAAAAAAAAAAAAAAAAAAAAAAAAAAAAAAAAAAAAAGGAATTGAGTTTAGAAGTTACAACTCATTTATATGACCCTCAGCTAACTTCAGAAAGTCCAACTAATTTTTTTTTTTACTTGATAGAAGCCGACAAAGTAACCATAGATTTATTTACATGCACCCCCTTGCATGCAACAGAAACTAAAACGTGACTTGGGACCTTTGAATGAGAAGGCAGAATCATGGAGGAAGTTTACAGATGCAGAGTGGGGTTTAACTTCCCTATTTCCCCCTGCATGCAGAAAAGCAAAATGTGCACAAAAAAGCAGATTTGAACTAGCGGAGTAGTACTATGCAGCCAAACAAGAAATCTCATCAGTACTACAATGTGAGGCTCTGAACATCTGTACAGTGCAGTACAATGGTCCTTAGTATCAGACAGTAGGAACACGGATACAGTAAAGCTTGATAAGACCAGGTTTGAGAATATCTAAGGAACCTGAAGGTGCACAAGTCCATGGGACCTGATGAGATTCATTCGCAGGTCCTGAGGGAACTGGCAGATGAAGTGGCCAAGCCACTCTCCATCATTTTGGAGAAGTCCCGGCAGTCCAGTGAAGTTCCCGCTGACTGGAAAAGGGGAAACATAACCCTCATTTTCAAGAAGGGGAAAAAGGAGGACCCAGGGAACTACGGGCCGGTCAGTCTCACCTCCCTGCCTGGCAAGATCATGGAGCAGATCCTCCTGGAGACTATGCTCAGGCACATGGAAAATAAGGAGGTGGTTGGAGAGAACCAACATGGTTTCACCAAGAGCAAATTGTGCCTGACAAATTTGGTGGCCTTCTATGATGGAGTTTCAGCGCTGGTTGACAAGGGAAGAGTGGCGGACATCATATACCTGGACTTGTGCAAGGCATTTGATACTGTCCCGCATGACATCCTGGTCTCTAAATTGGAGAGACATGGATTTGATGGATGGACCACTCCGTGGTTAAGGAACTGGCTGGATAGTCACACTCAAAGAGTAGTGGTCAACGGCTCAACATCCGAGTGGAGAATGGTGATGAGTGGTGTTCCTCAGGGGTTGGTACTGGGACCAGCACTGTTCAACATCTTTGCCAGAGACACGGACAAGGGGATGGAGTGCACCCTCAGCAGGTTTGCTGATGACACCAAGCTGTGCAGTGTGGTTGACACACTGGAGGGAAAGGATGCCATCCAGAGGGACCTTGACAGGCTTGAGAGGTGGGCATGTGCAAGCCTCATGAGGTTCAACAAGGCCAAGTGCAAGGTCCTGCACATGAGTCGGCACAATCCCAAGCACCGCTATCGGCTGGGCAGGTAATGGATCGAGAGCAGCCCTGAGGAAAAGGACTTGGGGGTGCTGGTGGATGAAAGGCTCAATATGAGCCAGCAGTGTGCGCTTGCAGCCCAGAAAGCCAACTGTGTCTAGATTTTATTTGCTCAGTTCTCCTAGGCTCTTGTAAAGAGCTGCCTTTCTTGTCTAGAAGCATGAGAACACTGCCACAGAACTAGGAGCTTAGATTTGTTGGGTCAGTTCTGCCTCCTGTCATTTCTTCCATCATTCAAGGAAGTGACACAGTACTTGGCTCTCTGGGTCTTTATAATAAAACCTCCTTTCAACAAGGCACCAAAATTTGGAAGGGAGGAGGGAAAGTCTATTTGTGAAGGAAATAGCATTTTGAAAAGGGAGGAGAAAGCCAAACTACTTTCATTCTCAAGCATTAGGAATGCTAAAGCATGTGGGACCAAACCTCAATTACCAGGTTTCACGTAAATCTGAATCATGGGAAAAGCTTTCATCAGAATCTGACATCAACATCCTAGGAGATATATCCCTCAGAAAAGGTCTCCAAAGCATAACTGGGTTAGATCAAGGAGAGAAACTCTTTTCCTTAAAATTGGAGGAGTGGCAGCAGAGGAGTCAAAGGTAGATATTAAACCAAGTTTAATACCTTCTTACCTGGACAATATAGCTTTTAGCTATGTTCACTGCCAGGCCTGCAACACCAAACAGACAAGTTTAGGGGTAAATAAAAGTGAGTAAATGGCCAGCTCCTAGCCTCACCGAGTCTGTAGGAATGACCTCATATGTCACATTTCAAAGTCTTTCCAAATAAATATAAAATAATTAAGCACCATGTGCTGACTGTGCTGGAATTCAGAATAAAGCATTACTAACTTTACTTTTTAAACTATTGTCATAAGACTCAGGAAATTTGCTATAAGCAAACAGCTTTAAAAAAGTAATTAATATGAAGCTGATCCATGAATAAACACATCCCTTTGTCTTCCTCATTATAATTCTGGTGTGCAAAGTGCAAAAATTGTTAAGTCAAAAATTTGTCCATATTGAGTTTCCAGGAACTCATTTGCCTCATGTCTATCAGATTTGATATTGATTCAGTAGAATAACCTGTATTTCATTCAAAAAGGTGGCAGAACCAACCAGTCCCTTTACAACTCTGAAACAATAAAGGATATCAAAGAGGAAAACCTCTGCTTTGCTTCTTCTCTGTGAAAATAACTTGGGATTGAATACCTACTGAATACTAACAAAGTCCAAAACAAATAAATACAGATGGAATGTTATCTACAGAATAAGAATTTAAAGTAATTCATAAATCTGGGGATCAGCCCAGTTATTAATTGCAAATAGCACAGATCACGAGTAGAAACATTATGAAACAGATGCAAATATGTCAGCAGCAAATGCATGATGAGGAGCAGCCTTCAAAGCAGCTTATTGTGTCTCAGTGAAGCTGGAGGCTGATGGAAACAAGTCCTCATTTAAGAAACAGGCAACTTTTCACTTTAAAAACCCCAAGATCCTCCAATGAAATAAAGAAAATGGTTTTCTTATTCTCCTTACTATGCATTGAACAACATCTCTGAAGTGTAGTGCTTGGGGTTCAGTGAGCTGCAGTTTAGCTCCCCAAACACTGACACTGTGCAAATTTCTTTTAAAAAACTGTCTCAAAAATTTCTTTGGAAAAACAGAAAAGAGCAGCCACTTGTATTTTGAATACATATTTTTATCCTTGGTGGAAGACCTGTAGGTTGGCAAGCAAGACTTTGTTTTCACTAGGCACACTTCCCTGTTTTGGGTTTGGTTTTTTTGGTTTTGTTTTTTGTTTGTTTGTTTAAAACTGTGCCTCCAAAAGGACAAAATGTACGTCACAAATACAGATTAGGCATATTAGAGTTGAATTGGTTAGCTCTTCTCAAACTCACCTTTTGCAGTGACTTTAGAGTTTAGCCACCCCAGTGCTATTTGATTTTTATAACATCCTTAACAGGATTTCTGAATTTCAATCAAGTTCATCAAAAAGTGGGAAAAACTTTCCATTCTTTTTAAGAGACCCCATAACCCAAAACACATCAAAAGAAGTGCTGTATACATGAAAAAAAATGTGAAAGGGGATTCTTATGCTCAGGTGTTGGAGTCAAGCATGTAACTGTTTAGAAATAAACTGATAGTAGAGCATCACATCACTCAACTACTAAATGATAATGCAAAAAGAAAGTGTTTACAAGCAAGTCCTCCAATTTTAAATTAGTAGTACAATATGTACTAACCTGGCAATGAACTCTGGTATTTATGGGTAATTGCTTTGTGAAAAAAATCAAAGCATATTTGCATCGATCGTGGGTGCTGTATGGGGAACACAATTCATTTCGAGAGATAACAGCAGCAAGTAGCTGGAAAGAAGAATTTTAGTCTGCTCCAGTGGAAAAAGAACAAATAACTACAAGTAGTGAAGTAATGCAGGAAGCGATTTGCAAATGCCTTTATGATAAAGTATTATAAATTAATTCTTTCTATACTTACATTTGTAATGTCTATTTAAACATTTTCTAATTGATGTTGGTTTGTCTGACAATATTTATGAATCCTGAAGCTGCCAAGAACGATATTTTATTTGAAATACATTTTTGCAATGCGCTTTTCAACTTTCACTTTTCTTTAAAAAGATTGAGCGAGCCAAAATGTAAAACAAAGACCTTTTGAACTGAGTAACAAATCACACAGGAAAGCCTGACACCCAAAACAGGTAGTTTGGCCAAAACTCATATTTTGGAATTGATCTGCAAATGTTGTTAATTAGAAATATCAATTAATACTTCCATATTTCCCCCTCCTTATGAATGAGAGTGTGGCACACTTGCAAGAGAAATGACTAAATTCATAATCATTTTATTATGCAAAGTGATCTTTACTCATCTTGCTCTAATGCAGGTAAAATACTGGAAGTCATTATAGAGGATATATTGCTTTAACCCTCTCACTGATGGAAGAGACACCTTTGAGCAGCAGGGAGAGAGCAGACACAATTTACGGGGTTACAGCAACTTGGTCTGAAGTGACTGCGGACACATTGCTCCCACAAACTGGAAACATAATTCTAAAGCCAGGCAGTAAGGTTCCCAAAGCTCGTTTCCCTCCTGCATAAGGCAGCATTAAAATCTCTGTCAAACCCCCCATGCAGAGGGGTTCAGACCATCAGACCTCAGAAGCTCTGCTAGTAAGAAAACTGGAGATCGGGGTGTCCTGGATAGAAAGAGTTTGCAAACCTTGACCCAGTAACTCACGTACAGACAGTCTAAGTGTACTGTGCTCAAGCTTCTGCTTTACATCCAAATCACTGGCCTGAAATCCAGCAGGATTTCAGCAGTGCACAGACTTCCTCATGTTAGTGTAAAAAAAAAAAAAGTGCAATAACTGACCTTGTGCCTACGCATTAAAGCCATCTCAACACCCTCTAACACTTATTAGCCTGAAGAGTCAGTTCAAACCCTGCAGGCTAAAGACAGATGAATGTGTGGTGTCTTGGAGGTTGCACTAGATGACTTTAAAGGTCCCTTCCAACCCAAAGTATTCTATGTTTATGATTCAAGAGTTTCTTTTTAAAATGACTAGAACAGCACATGCAAGTCTTGGAATGCTAGACAAGCATAGGAAATTGAGTACTCAGTAAAAAGTATTTTTTACTCTTTTTGAGGAGTACTGCTAGCATTCATGCTAAGTAAGTGCTGAAGTGGAAGGTGACAGACTACTCAGAAAAATAATACAGCCTCTAGGCATTTTATTTGCAAATGTTGGTAAGTGACTGATTAATCTACTATTAGGAGACAAGGTTTATCCTCTGTCTTGTGTTCTGTATTTTGGTATTTGCTTTTACTCTACAGAAGAATTGCACATTATTAATTTTTTTCCTTTCCATCCTGAAGCCTACTGGTGATGGTGCCAACAAAGTACTTCCCCAAGCACTAGGCAGAATACTTCACCAAGTCAGTTTATTGCTGCCGATGGGACAGGTTTTGTAGTTATATTAACTATATTAGCTAAAATATTCTTTCAGAGGCCTCAGCCATTTGCAGACATTGACCCACCCATTAAGGCTACTGAAAGCACAAACACTGACTCTCCAGTTGCATACCAGTCAAGAAACAGCAGCACATCCTTTATTCCAATGCAATTATCATAAAAGTGGTTCCCCCCCCAACAGTCTGAATGGTTTTGATTAAATGACATTTACTAACTAAGCACTTTCTCACTGGATTGTGGCAGGTTTTCAGCGCTGCTACATCTGTGGAATGTTTTCAAGTTATTCTCTTAAGTAAACATAAGACTATAAAATGTAAATATAAACATAACAGTTCTATAACAGTAAAAGTATAATTTGAATAAATAGGGAAGCTAATGAAACACCATTACATACAAAAGACTATCATCTCCCTCTATGCACTAAGCAGTGAACTTGCAACTGCAAATTCAGAAGTAAAAGAATTCATTTGGCTCAATCTTTTGATTTTTATGAGAGTCACAAAATATTTGTTCCTATACATTAGCCATTAAAGCCACCTTGCAATTTTCTTACTGTTATTAGCTTTTCAGCCTTGACTTGAGAGCCAATTGAGAGCAGATATAGGAAGCGAACCATTTATCTGTAAACTAACAATCAGGACAGTGGAAACAAGCAATCACTAATCCAAATTGTGAAATTAGTATAAAGGTAGAAAAATATTTAAGGTAAACAGTTAATAGGCTCTTCAGTATTGTCAAATGTTATCTGTCATTGATGGGACAGTTTTGTCAAGAACATAAAAACAATGAAGTAACAATGCCTGACTTATAAAGAATAAGCCATGCATACATGGCTTATTTTTTATAAGTGATCATTTAGATTTCATTATGCATTTGGATCAATACTCACACTGATTTGAGTGCAACAGTTCCATTTGCCTATCCTTTAACATATAAAGGACATCACGTTTGAGTCAAGATTACTTTTGAACCTCTCTCCCTTAATAAATAAAAGTTCAGTGTTCTCTACTATATGTTTAAGCCTGTAGCTCTAGTTGTCTAGTTACAAACAGAGCTGAAGTGTGACATCTACAAAACCATACAGTATTATAAATTATACCTCTATTAATTCTGGTATTCTTCAGGCCTAAGGTCAGTCTGGTCTAGGCTTCTGATACGTCTGTTTATGTTTTTCTAGATACAAAACATTAATCCACACAGTGTACTAAAAGTGCATTGGAATATTCTCCTTGTAAGAGATGATAAATACGTGAAAAGAGAGCAGCAAAAGAACAAGACATCTGTTACAAAACTTTCAGGATTCTGTGTTACCACGTTTTGATTCTGCTTACAAAGCAAAGTGGAAAAAATCTACAATTATGGGGACACTGGGGACTACTCGGGGAAAAAAAAAAAAAAAACAAAACACAAAACCCCACCAAACCAGAAAACACTCCTACTTCCAGTTATACAAAGCAATTTAAATCTGTAGAAATAATTAGACATGAAGTACTAAATATAACTATTTCTGCTATTGTTGTGATAGCTTTTATCACTGTGATAAATTTGAAGAGGTAAGTGTACTCAAACGGGTTTTTTAAGTATAACTGTGATTGTCAATTAAAGAAGAGATTATATTGTCAACAAAAGACAACTGAATCTTTAAAATGGCAGTTTGCATATGTTTACCTAGAGTGCCGAAGAATCTGAGACTAGCTTTTCCTCATTTGGGTGCTTTACTGTTAAACCGGAATGTAAATTCTAATATGTACTTACCATTTCTTTTGTTGCTCTTTCTCTGACTTTAATTTCAAGACAGAACCATTCCCTACTCATCCCTTAGCTTTCTTTTTTACTGTCTTAGGTAATTTCACTCTCCCTTTAAGTACAGGCGTACATACACATATAAGAAAACCTCAGGAAAGGAAACCGTATTGTGCTGCCTGAAGTCATCTATCACATAACAACCATAAAATGTATTGCTCTAAACAGTAATAAATGCAGCTTTGCTTTACAAAGCAACAGTGAAGAAAAAACAGCAGCTATAAAAAAAGTGGAATCTTTGCTACCTCATTCTCTTTGCAGTCTTGATACATTAAGACAAATTTAAAGATAGTTCTTTATTACTGAATTCTCAAACATGAAAGGGCCTTAACTTTCTGAAAAGTAGAAGAAGAAATCAAAACCAAGATTGACCACCTTTCTCTCTGCACCAAGAAACAGAAATCTTTCCAAAACATAGAGCCCCGGCCTCTGCTATTGCAGAAGTTCAAGTGTTCATACATCGTGCTGCACTGAAAATCTGAGTTCCTCAGCTCAGACACCGGGATTTCAGGTTGCAGACCCAGAATTTGCAATTGCACTGAGGTTCTTGCACCCAACTGCAATTCCAAGAGCCATAAAATGGTCTGTTGCCAGATCAGGATCATCTTTTACCACTAATCTAAGAGGAGTGGATGCTTCAGGGAGGAAGATTTGGAGGCAGCAACCTGCTCAGCCAGGGCCACTGCAGGGTATCTGTGGCCACATCTCCTCAAGAAGCAGGTCAGGAACAGGCTGACTTTTAGATTAAAGAAAAGCACAAATTCCTCATCAAGCCAAGCAGGTTCAAAGCTGTTTCTCTCCTCTTGCTGGCTGTTTTGTTAGGAAGAAAGGTTTGCTTGCCTCCACCTCACAGGAAGCTGCTGTTCAAACAAACAAACAAACCGCTGACTTCAACGCATGTGTTTTCTTATCAAGGAAAAGTTTCCCTGCCTGCTTTGACAATTGTTAGGAACTGCCTCTTCCTCAGAACGTGCAAGTTAGATTACTCAACTGACTTCAAGTTTTCTCAAACCTGGGCTATCAACTAAAATCAAATGGAAACACAGTTAAGTATCATAAAGAATGAGCAGAGAATGGCTTAATTTACTTACGAGTAGCATAACACCATAGTCACAAATTAGCAGTCATATGGCACAACGAAAAGCACAAAATAAAGAATCTACTCGAATTTAGACTAGGAACAGAAACTTGCATTATAATTTGGCCCTAATGTTTATCTCTAATTGTTTTAGAATTCAGAAGAGTCAGTTTTAATGCACTAAACCTTACCATCTCTTGAGAAATCATTGTGATTTTTTGCTTAGTAGTCCTACAGTTTCTCAAGAGAACCTTAATTAAGCAAGAGTGATAAGCTGGCAGGATTTTACAAGCTAATGAATGACTGCCTTTCTGATGATTAAATGCAGGTGCATTTAATGAAGAAATTGCTAACTTCTTCATAAACTTCACCGACACCACACCAGAACAGGGGATACTTATGTTCACTGGTAGGATTTCTGGGCAGCTTTTGTGACAGCAGTTTCCTAAGACATTGCATAGTCTCCAAGTCTCACCTGGGGCAGTCAGAGGCATTTCCCAGGTTGGCACTGAGGTACAGTTTAGATTCTACAGACAGCAAACATATTCTTAGCTTGGAAGACCCATCCTAGCAAGACAGACTGCTCAGACACGTTTGCAAAAATCAGAAGCACACAATCTCAACTTCGTGTTGCTTTTTAGAGATGATCATAAGAAAGCAAAGGGAGAATCACTTCAATAAGATTCACAGACTGACTGCAAAGAATGAGTGGACCATTGCATATTGATTACAAAGGGCATCTCTTTCAACTTTTGAGTAAAAGGAATAACTTCCTTTTTTTAAAGAATTCTGAATATTTGTTCAGAGGAAACAAACTGTAGCCAATACAATATGGCTCCTGGACTTCCCACTGGTTGGAAAGCAAGGAAATATGTAAGACTGGTAGATATATATTTCATATGAATGCAATTACTGTAACAGTTGCTTCTCCTCTTTTTATGCTTAGGTGACAAAAGTAGATTATTTAGGCGTTTTTTTTGCTAGCTTAGTACCTCTATTTCTAGGCATTATATCTTCTTTTGTTGCGAGATTGCTATACTCTGGGGGGGAGAAATTATAACTCTCTTGGTGTGGTACTAAAACACTTTATGTAAATTGAATGCAAGACAGCTTTTGTATTAGGTATAGCACTTTCTACAAAATTACAGCAATCATGAGGCAAGCCTTTTATAACTCACTTGGCTTCACTTCCCTAGCACTCTCAGGGATATTACTACTTTTATTTGGTTTTTAATCTCCTGAACATTAGGATCATTGAGGCAACTGCTGTCCAAAACTCTTAGTAACCAGCCTCTTTGGAGAAAGGTCTCATGAACATTGCAAATTATGCCAAATCAAGAGGTAGTTTTTCCCTCCAATTCCAAACCTCCAAAAGAAACTTAATTGTATCTGCATTCCCAATACCTACTCCCTTTGAATTTTAAAGCCTAATGGGACTTAAGCTGGCAGTGGAAACAATTTCATGATTGAATCAGATCTGTTTTAAGAAAATCTCACTTTTTGCAGGACAGGTCAGCTAAGCTTCACCTGGAAAATGCTGCAATTTACTCACATGGACTTCCCACATTATTCTTCCCCTTGCCCCAGTCAGAAACAGTTCCTGACCTGAATCCTAGCAGACCAACCATCATTTACTGCCAATTCATCATTCCCTCATGATGCAATTTTTTTTGAAGAAGTATAAAGAACTAAACCTGAAAACTGAACTATAAACAGCTCATGATAGTTTAAACAGACTCAAGTGACAGTTCTTGATATATGACCATCCTTTGATTCAAAACAAAATCATCAGTAAACTTTGATATTGGGTATTTGAAAACAAAAAGAATGGAAAAAATCCTTGACTTTTTTCCCTTGGTGATGACTTCGTTTAAAGAAGTTCACTCAGCTGTGCTTTTCTCCCAAAAGTCTTGAATTGGAGATTGTTCTTTTTGTGCAGCCATATTTAAGCTGAATCAACAGTCTACGATAAAATTGTATGCACCAGTTCACATTTCCCCATCACTTCCATTAGCAGAGTGTGCCTTTCCAGTCAGAAGTGATTCTACTTCAGTGTGATCTCATTTCAGCTGAACACTAGGGGAATACATATATATTATTTTAGATCTTATTTTTTATCCAAAGTACACATTAGAAACTTAAAAAAATTGGAAATTCAACTGACTAAAATGAAGTTGGTAGCTACGAATTTCACAGTGTAAATCAGTGGCATTTTCACCTGATCTTCCCTGTCTTTTTTTATTACGTGCGAAATAATTTGCAAAACAGAGCTTCACAGAAAAGAAGGTATGTGAAATAAAAAGGATTTTTACTAGCATTTGCTATGCTATATTTAGCTTCATCATATCTGAGGAAGCCTAATCTGAAGAAGTCATCTTGATGAAACTGTTTCAATGTACATTCACCTCTACCATCTATAAACAAAATCAGATTTAAAGTAAACCTGAAAGCATTAGAGCCATTTTGGTGCCTAACATACTCTGCCACATAAGAGCTATTCCCTCGCTGGTGTGATTAGCACTGCATTAATGGCAAGGATTACAGCAAGTACAGACAGAGAAGCTTTAGCAGTCATACGTAAAGAGGGCACAGGGGAGTTCGGATTTCACCTAGCTGGCTTTCCTTCACAATACTTAATATCTTATTGTTGCAAGCACTTAATTCACTTCAGACATACTAAATGTTCACTGGCAACAGTTGTGACAAACCTGGCAATCTATGTTTAAAGGTTTAACCTGATGACACAGCAAGATATGAGCTCATCCTTTTTATTAGGTCAAGAACAAGACATTTCGCAGAGACTTTAAAAATCAAAATATATGGTTTAGTATTAGTTTTGGGTTCAGTGATTTTAAAATATTAAGCACTTAAGTACGTGGTATTAAACACCATGATAAAATGTTCAGACTTGAGGTTTAGAAGTGAGAAAGCCTCCAAAATGGAGATAAAAGGCTAAAGAAAGAAAAAGCAATGGCTTTCTGACACTGATGTCAGATGGATTTGCTAAGCGTCTTTATCGACCATCACTGGTTGTTCCAGCCACCCTTTGCATCTTTTCACTCTAGCCTTACTCTAGTTGTCCTGCATGCCTTGCTTTACCCTTTCAACCTTTTTCTGTTCAGTAATATGTCACTTGATCTCTTCCTGCTTGACTTTTTTCTTTTTATACCTTTGCCCCTGCATACATCCAAGATGTGAATTTCAACCCAAAATAGCACAAATACCTGAGGAGTCTGTAGGAGAGTATAAGATGTTCTGGTTTTTAGCCCTGGTCAAAACTACCAAAAACTTCCATTGTGAAACCAATTTTCATCTCAATTCTTTTCTAAATTTGCCACTTAGAGTTTCCTATAAAGCTAACATGTTAAGTATTTTCAGTGAAGAGAAATATTTGATTTCAGTATTATATTTAAAAATACATAGTATAAAAATTAAACACACTTGGAAAAACCCTAGAAGTTCTCGTTCAGAAATGTTTTGACACTTATTGAAATGACTTCTTTTTCACAACTACATTTTAATGTAGTTGGTATGGACTTGTGAAAAGTTTCCATTTTGGCAAAACTGTTTCCTCATGAGAAAGTGTTCTGCTGGGAAGTTTCAAGTAGAGGTAACCGCACTGTACATGCCACTTTTCCTCTGCTCCTCAAGCTGCCTACTTGGATTCCAAGCTCTGAAGCAGCTATTGCTTGCTTTTTGTAACTGAATAGCCCCAAACCTCACTGAGGATCCTAAATACCATGCTGATAAATAAATAACCATTTAATAACAATGTAAGATTAATGCCAATGAGATGGGTGTGAAACCAATTCAACAGCAATGCTTTTACAGGAACGTGCAGTAGAAGAGCCTACACATAAACAGACTATGATGGCAGAAAAACAGGCATTGTACAACTCTAGAGCAATAAATTCTTTCTCCAAAGTAACATCTAAAATAAAACTGCATGAACGAATACATACATCCATAATTTTGCTGAAACACGGTATCTCCAGTTTCATCGTTGTATTTCAAATAAAAGCGATTAAAGTTGGAACTGCTTATTCAAGCTTAAATATTTAAACGTTTGAAGCATTTAAAATTTAAAAAAGTACTTAACCAGAAGCATTAGTTTTAAAAACCTCTAAGCAAATTCCGAGTTTCCTTCTCTCTAAGAATAGCTTATAGACAATATGCTGTCTTCATTATACGTTGTTGATAAATACCACAGATAAAATTAGCAAGGGAGCTAACCTTTTGCTTTAAAAGAATATCATATATAAAGAAACAAAAAGCCAGAGGTAATAGGTTGTTTGCTTCATTGTCTATTCTGCAAACAAAATATTTTTCCATTTTAAAATCAACAGTATCTCTTAATCTAATAGAAAACCACCTGTGAATAAATGCATTTATCACATCACATAAATATCACATTGTCTGCAGCGTACTATGGTATCTCTGAACTCCCAAATGCCAACATGTAATAAATTGAGCACGTTTTTACAGGAACTAATGCCTGTCACACCAAGAAGGATTTTACACTAGATTTAGATTTTCCAGAAACTTCCTTTCATGCAATTGTGTCAAGAAGCTTCTTATTTTATATGGTTATTAAGATGCACTTAAGTGGAGGAGTAACGTCTTCCCTCAGCCATGATATTAACAGTCTCAAAATTCTTCTCCAAGTACAGAAACTAGCTTTGTAAGGCTGTTGCATGCCGCCTTCTCCTGCTCTTCCAAAAGCCTAGAGAGCACAAAAACCTCAAATCATAGTGCAACAGGAAACATGTTAGTCAAAATAAGGGTTACAGTAGATACTTTTACAGCTGTCTTTATGGCTACAGTCAATGCTCTGAAGTCAACGTCATGATTACCAAGACCTCTGACCTATACGGGGATTAGTGTGGTAAGTCTATGACAGCTTGCGCTACTGCAACAGATGGGATGCTGCTCTGTACCACGGCTTCTTTAGGACCTTGGCATCACTAATCATCAGATGCCATTTACAAAAGCAACAGAAAAATACGCTAGGAACCAAGTCCAGAATTTTTCTTAGGTTTTGCTTCAAGTATTTTTCAGTGTCCCACAACTTCTTCAGCCCCATTTTGCATTTTTTAGAGTTGCAGCTGGAAATTAATATTAGTATAATACTATAGTACCACATATTTACAGCTGTCTTTCACAGCATTTGCATTTCCTCTCATCTGGCACAGACTGCAGAACGTACTAAGCTCTTTTACTCACTACATGTACCTAATACAAGTCTGGATGTCATCTGCAAAGATTGATGGTGATTTCAAATTAACTTACATATCTTTCATCTCTGAAACAGCCCTTGGCCTCTTTTCTCTTTGGTCTCTTTGGACAGGGATGAAGTCAAAGTCCGCTGTTTCTTCTTTGATTGGTTTCGAATTGGAAAAATTTTAAGTTTTGACAAGAAAGGGAAAAGAAAAAAAAAGAAAGATGTCCTTTAAAGTAATAATTCTGTACTTCATAAGGATCAAACTCTTAAGATTCCTGCCTGAAAAAGGGAGGAACAACACAAGAAAAAATTGAGGTAATGAACATTTCTGTCACTCACCTTACAAACTCATTTTTCTTCTACTTTTTATTAGATGCTGCCTAGCTCTCCTCCTTAAATAAAAATGACAGATTATATTAGACGCATAAATTATATGGATTATATTTCTGTCACCAGTAAATTAGCTGTTAAATTTAGTTTGCATGATGCTATTGACAGGTCCCTGACTTAAGAACCTTTTTTCCTTCTTAGTTGTTTTTTCCACCTTTTCTTCCTTCCTCTTTTGTCAAGATCTCCATCACATTTTGGAAGAACCCAGTAAAAGCTGCAAATATATGTCACAGACTTACAAGGACAGAGAGTCTATGTTTCTCTTAAAGAGGTGGGGAAAAGAAGGCTTGTAAATTAATACATAAATTAAGTAAATATTACATAAGCATACTGGTCAATAAATGCAGCTCTCAATGCAGTTAAATGTTTAAGTAGTGTTATTTTCTAACTTTTTGACCAAAATTTTTCTAAGCCTAAGAAGTGTTTCTGTTCCCAGTAGGAATCATTTAAGGAATTTTTGAGGTTTAAGCTTTATTGTTGGCTCCTCAACTTGATTTTGTTTCCAGACCTCAGGAAACAATCTCTACTATGAAACCATTTTGACAGATCATGTGCAGCTGAAAAGTTACAGCATGGTTCCTTCAAGCTCTATAGTTGCAAAGTTCTGCTGTGTTATGTGTAAGCAAGTCTTAACAGGACACATTAGCTTCAGCACAATGAGGTGTGATCCAGATTGATTTTTACTGGGCTTGAACTCAAAGTTCAACAAATATGTACTCATTATCACCCATGGCTAAATGTCACAGATGCAATGAATATTTTTGAGAGACTTGGTGATTTGTATAACACCTCCCAATTTGTTGTGGTTCATGAAGTACTTTAAGACAACATAGCCAGAAAGTCCCACGCAAATTTACAGAAATGCTGTTCTATCTTCATCCCTCATTAGTATGGCTAGGCCTCAAGTTGTCATTTTAGTAAGTTATCAGGAAGAAGACAAGCTCTCATCTGAAGGGGTGTGCAATGCCAGATGTGCTGTAATGAGCAGTTCGCTCAAATCCAACAACTTGCAATAACACATTGTTCAAAAGCTTACTCATTCGGCTCACTCTCCATTCCAGTATTTTCATGCCAAATCCTCAAATCACCTCCCCTTTAATTACATTGTTGTTGTGGAATCCCCAGGAAGTTATTGGCTTCATCAAGATTTGTTGATCCTATTATATTTGTGAACTAATAGAGTTTTTATACACACAAAATTATAACGAAAAGGTCAGCCTAAAGATGAATAGTTTCTCCTGGGGTTCACTTTATGAAAAGTCTTAAGTATTCGATCATTGTAAATTCAAGCAATTGACAAACAGACATTCCATGCAGCTCTTTCTTTACTTGCACAGAAATAGTTATTCTTTCAGGATTGGTTCCTGAATTATTGCATAACCTTAAGGCAACTGTGATCTACAAGTTCCATGAATAAACAGAAGCTTTGATGACTGGGTTAAACTCTGGCTCCAACATGCAATAATAATTGCGAGCTACTTCATAAGAGGGCTACTACCAGAAACAACCACATATTGTCAAAAAGTTCAGAGTGATGGTGTTTCTGAACAACAAGAGTTATCAACTGGTCATTTGATTTCTGGGTGATATTTAGAACTATTTATGTTGCCTCTGATTTACCGAAGGGAAATTCTGTGGCATGGCACAGCAGGAAAACAACCAAGAATTTCCCTTAGTAACACAACATACCAAAACTGGAACTTTACTTTCAGAATTGCGATGAAGGATGTCTGCTCCAGGGCTCCCTTTGCAAGGAAGGGCAAAAATGCATTATGAAGCAGTTAACTGGAATAAACACTGGGGATTGAAAAGGAGCCTGTTTTTAAAAGCTTTTAAATGGATATATCAAAAAAATCTGTACTAAAGGTTTGGTCAAGGAGTATTTATTACAAAAATTTGGAATCTTAAAGGTGTTTTTAGCATGAAATAAGTGCAATAAAATTATAAAACAAAATAGCCCAAGAACTGTTGTTTTGTCAGTGCATCCACAGATATAAATATTCTATAGACTGTGTATTATTTGGCGTGCTCAACTGCATAACAATCATCTCACTCTTTTAGCTCTTGTTTCTTTTTTTTATCAGGAGTTCTGCTTGAACTCTGAACCAGCCAATAGATTGTTTTGTGCCTGCACAGAAAACCAGGGGGAAACCAGGGGTAACAAGAGCTAATTAAGACACCCCTCTCATTTAGCTTCCTGAGCCCTTAACATGCTTTACAGTAAAAATAGAAACCAACCCACTGTAGTAACACCCGAAGAATCATTGGCTTTAACCCCTGCAGCACAACAACTACAATCATCTTACTAGTGATATATATCCCTTTCAGGGGTTTGGATTTTTTTTTTTTAAGGCTAGTCAGATTTTGTCTAGAAGCAGTTCACTAGCAGAATCAAATTATATTTGACAGAGAGCCAACTAAAATTATCAAAACAGATGTATAGACACACATTTCTTAAAAACTCGAATTTCCACATTGACTCTAATCTTCTTACAGTAGTAATTTATATGAAGGTTAAAAATAAAGCATACATAAATATGTCTTTTGAGTCAGACTCAGGTTTTTGCATTCCAAGGAGACCTACATACCAGGGGTGTAAGAAAGGAAGCTTTGAGGAATTTGGCCCTAACAGTTAATCTTAAGTATCATGAATTAAAAGGAAAGCCAAAAGAAAAATTACATTTCATTTCTTATATGCCTAGGTGGTTTACTGTGGACAGAAATAAGCTTACACTGAAGTGTTTCAATTTGCTAAAATTCATAATAGACTACTCCCACTCCCCCCTTTCAGACCCTGTTACAAATTCTCATCTTTCAGGATTTAAAAAGTAAGTTTTAATCCTGGCTCTGCCAATAATCTTCTGTATGACCTTGAGCAAATCGCTTTGCCTCTGTTCTTTCAGCCTAGCTGTAAAGCTGGATTAATTCTTACCCACTCATAGTGGTGTAAAATAAATGATTGTCATGCAGTATTCTGAAGCACTACAACATGCAAGAGATAAGGAAGACATACACCAGGCTTTGCATGAACTTTGCACAGATAAGCTTAGAAACAACTGTCTATGAGGTTTGAAGGGAAACTATCAATATTCTTATTCAAAAAGGTTTTCATTTTACATTCCAAACTAATCCTACCTGAAACTCAGCCCGTTTTTATTAAAAGCATTCAAGACAATATGCACATCTTTGATTTGTGTCAACAGGAGTAAAAAACTATTTGCCTCTTTTTCCTTAGGTTTTTTTTTTTCTTCCTTTCATGACATAAGGCTCTAGACTTAACTAGAAGTATGCATTGCTTCAGCCTTTTTTCAGTGACATCCAAAAGTCTTAACAAAACATTGAAATAGTTCGATTTTGCTAGACTGGTCATGCAAAATCAGACCACCATCTCATTGCAGCCATAACATGGCAAGACATCAAACAGTGCAGGATGATGGCACAAATGCCTACTAATCTCAGTAATTTTTCTCGCCAGTAACCAATTAATTTATATTTTGAAATATATTCACACACTTGTTTTGCAAAATATTCCTATTAAATGCAAAGCTAGATTACCTAGTGTTCCCAATAAGAATTTTAATTAAACTGTCAGCTTTTTGAAGCCAGAGTTATCTACAGAGTGTTCTTCTTACTGGTCCCTTATTACAGCTGGATTTTGTTTTCATTAGTTTTTCTTGTGGTGGCTTTATTCTCTGTTCTCATTACAGTGAAGATTCATAGATCAAAATGACACTTTTGCAGGAAACTCCCAATTCAGCCAACACCGTGTTTGCTCATAAAAGATACAAACCTGCTTATCAGGAACTTATTTCCTCTGCATAAATGAACACACAAGAATCACAATGACCTACAGCAGTGAAATTATTAAGTGTCAATCGCTTGCATGGGCAGAGAAAAACTGTTCCAAAGCATTACAGGACCTTATCCTTCAAGCACTCATCTGGGGTAATAATGTGCATGCCCACACAGATGTTTGCAAGAATACAGCTTTTTGCGACTTTAAGTCAATCATCTGGCTTAGCTTTTTGTTTGTTTCTAAGACAGCAGTTGCAATGTATAGCACAAAACCAAACCCAAATTTCCTACACACATGGATTATACAGTTTGCAACAAAGAGTTTATCTTCTCACATCACACAGCATGCAGAACTGCCCACATGCTAGAGATTCCAATTCCAACACTCAAGGAACTGTCATTTCCTTAAAAATCCTCTCTCAGCAAGACTTCATTCTCATTGCTTGAATGCATTTTAATATCTATTCTCTTAACACACTGATAGTATATCCATGGCAGGACACTCTGAAGACCTGTGATAATTTACTGAAGGAAATGAAAGAGAACATTTGCAAGGTGAAGAACTTCAATAATCAGGCATCATAACAATTGCATCAAAAGGTCTTAAGACTACCGCAGTGATGTTCCCAGAGAAGTTAGCAAGATCTCCTCAGTCCCTAAATTAATATATCATTTATTTGAAAGTTCTTGAATGTGAAATTTTGTGCAGCTTCATATATTTCTTGACAGTATTCTAAAATCTCAAGCAACAACGTCTCAAGGGAACAGAGTGAAGCCATCCTCAGGGTTGCTCTTCTGGCTGCAACTGAGCTGAGTTACAAGTTTACTTACCTGAGCAGCGCACTCTCACTCCCTTCATGCAAAGTATAACTATCCTCTCAAATCTGATGATAATTGTTTTCTATCCTAGTGTCGTGACACCTAGTCATGTCAAGTGATCCTTTTTTTTTTTTTTTTAAGAAAGGGCTTGCTTTTAAAAGTGGACAAGTTATTTGAAATAGAAAGACTTCTTGAAAGCCACAAAATCCTAATGCATCCTTTGTCTCCTCATTAAATATTCACATGCCTAAGAAAAAAAGAACTAGAGCAATAACAAAAAGGATAAAATTAAAGATTCACGAGGTATTCTGCTAAATAAGTAATTTTTAGGAGGTGGACATCCAGTGGTAATGAAACCAAAGTGAAGCATGGCAGATTGAATGCAAGACAGATATGAGAAAAGCAAAACTTCCACATAAGAGCTCCATGAGTTTGTCTATGGGAGTTGGACAAAAATGACTCCACATTATTGACCATCACACACCAGCCTTTTACAGGCTGCTTTGTGTATTGCTGGCATTCTGTATTCTGTCAAAACACAACCCTAAATCTAAGGGGAAAGTCTTTGAGTGATGTGTTTAATGCAGCCTTTCTTCCCTCTCTAGTTAAATGCCTCTCTAGTTATTGGTCTTAGTATTTCAATTGTAAGATATTCAAGACAGGCACTGTCTGCACGTACACATATAAAGCAGTAGAATTACATTATTCAAGCTATTCATCCTGGACACATTGTACAAGCTTTTGCTACCTTCAAACTATAGAAACAGGAAAATAACATACTTCCATCAGTTTCTGCTCACCAATTCAGTGGCCTTCCCCATCTGCATGTTCATTCTAGAAGAACATATGCTTTAAATTAAAATTTCATAGCACAGTTATCCAGCAGCAGAGAGACTAGCTTGCCTGCAGCCCAGTGCTGGTTTCCTATGAGTAGCAGAAAAAGCTCAGGCTTATAGCAATGCATATGCATTTATTCCCTGGTAAAGCCAAACAGTACTGCACTTCCGTCAGTGACTAAGAGGGACAGCACTGAAAGATGTCAGAGTACATTCTATCAACCTGACAAGTTATCCAATGCCTACATGAACCAAAAAATATGGGGGGAGGCAAAATCAATCACAAACAAAAGATGTCAAAATAAACAACTATAAGGACATCGGGCCATAGACTTATAGGATATCTACATGGGGGTACGTATGTCCTTGTCATCAGGACCAGAACTACTTTCAGAACTGCTAAGTTTATTTCTGTCCTATCACAACATACTATTGTTAAAAATCAACTTAACTGTGCTTATCATGACCTGCTTACTACAAGGCCCTATATAACTGATCGTTCATCAAAAAAAGGTTGTTTCTTGACACTTTATACATCTTCAGTAGGTCACGCACAGAATTAACTGTGTTTAAATAAAGGACTTGGGTGAAAAAGTGTTTGCTTTTCAATGAAGTTACACAATGGGAGACAAAATGCATAGTATGCAAAAGGCAAGTTTCAGTCGTTCATCTAACTACTACTTTTATTTATAAACACATTACACAATACCATTCAGAAGCATACACAAGTACTTAGCTGGCTTAAACACTGTACACTCTTTTTAACAATATAACCTGTCTACAAAGAGAAATAATTTTTCAGACTATGAAGGAGTAAATTAATGAGAAATATATCACTTAAATACAATTATGCTAACTCATGCAATATCTGATAGTCAGCCTACACTAATACAAATGTATTCATGTCACCACACATACACTCCACAATAGTTTTGTTTTATGCAGTCATTTAAACTGTACACAAGAAAGAAAAAACAAAGAAATCAATTAAATGTCAAAGGCAACAAAGAAGGTTAGAAGTGTGCATTGGGTTTGCGTGGCAAGGTTTTGGTAATGGGGAGGCTACAGGGGTGGCTTCTGTGAGAAGGTACCAGAAGCTTCCCCTGTGTCTGATAGGGTCAATTCCAGCTGGCTCCAAGATGGAATTTTAAAATTATGGTATTAACAAACACAAAATTACAGAAGGGCCAACAGTTACAAAATTAAGGGGCTAAACTTTAAAGTTTCAAGGCTGGGAGATATACCAACTCTACATTTAGACATCACTTAGACTGTAAATTGCAACAATTCTGGACTCAGGAAACTCAGCTTCCCTTTTCATGTGGGCATGCCTCAGGGGCTGCAACAGCAATTCACCCCGAAAGGAGAAAAGTCAGAGGTATATTTAGTGTGGTATTCAAAATCATCAAGATGAGGTAATTAGTCTTTTTTTTCCTGCATCTGTATTTGCTCTTATTCCATAGCAGATAATAAACAAGAGGTCATTTTAAGTTCAAACAGGTTACAAACTTGTATAAAGGAACAACATTGCAGACTTCATTATTGCAGAACATTGGAACAAGAAGGTGGTTTCAAAAGGCATCAAAAGACAGGATGATAATAAACCATTATTGATTTGCTTCTTCGGAAGGCAAGCTGAACTCTGTCTTGGTAAATTAAGTGTCTGTGGACACAAGAGTAAGTCCTGTGTTAATTCTTGCCCCCAACCCAATGTTGGGCTCATGTGGGAACAGGAATCAGACAATACAGTAAAATGCCAAACTTGGATTCAGGTTTGCATTGTTTTCAGCTATGTATAGCTTAATTATACTTTCAATCGACTGGCATTTCTGTTGACTTGGGGTCAATAGCATGAAAACTGTGAAAGTCACTAGAAATCTATGTATACTGTCAGTAATGTGTGGCCTACTGCAAGCTGCTTAAACTAAGCTTTATATTTACAAAAGAAATATTAATTTTCCACTTATCTGCAGTAAGCTGCCAAAGGCAGCGATGGGTTTGTAATGATCATTAGTGTCTAGAAATATTTCAATGTAAATTTAGTGCATTTTGAAATAAACATTTAGGAAGAAGACAGCTATCATTTAACTTTATGGCACACAGTCATGCATTAATCCTTAAGCAATGCACTAGGAGATCTCAGATGATGAAAAATGTATTTCTGACATAGTATGTGTGTAACTGCTTTTACGATGGCCCTCCAGTGCAAGCATCATAAACCACTGAATACCCAACAAATAATTTATAGCTAATAAAGGTGTGCGTTGACCCAAACTACAGCACAAACTTAGTTTTTCTCCAAGTTCACTTGCCAAAGCACTGAAAGTGCTAAAAGTGGTTAAAAAATAAATAATTTTAATCTGACTGGCTTCACAAGTATCATACAAGGTAACCTATATTTTTCAGTTATATGATCTTGCTTTGAAGGAAAGAACATGGTTTTCTTTTAGATTTTTTTTTTTTTTTTTAAGATGTGTCCTTGGGCTTGAGTAAAAATAGTCTGTGTGTCAGTGAGTTACTACAATACCCTCATTTTTTTATATTAATGTATTTAATGGTGCCTAGCAGTGTAAAAAGAATAAAGAATGGTACACATTTATGAATTGTTCTTTTCCTGTATGGCATCTAGACCATCTTAACACATTTCTGCCTGGGCCACTTTGTATCTCAAGCACAGCTCTCCTTGAGGCCACTTCCCATAGTAACCATAAGTGTCAAGGAAAATTACATACCATAGTCCTACGCTCTAAGTGAAGGAAATACTTCTGTTGTTGTTACCATGATCTGATATATGGCTAGAATGAACATCAACACTAATAAAATATTTAACAGCCTAGATTTAACTTGGCTTGCTATAGGGTGCAATGAAGCTTTTGACTTGATTAAATATTCCACTTCAGTGTGGGATGCAGGTTTAGCATTTTTTAATTCTTCCCCAGAGCACCATGCCAGGTTTTCATATAATTAAGTGGGTACACTCCAGACTGTTTACAACTGGGATCCCTGATGAGACTACTGTCTGAAAACTTTATGTTCTTTTCAAAACTACATATAGGCTGTCAAGTTCCTTAATCATTTCCCTTGTAGTGGCTGTTTCAGAGAGTTTTAAGCAATTTAGTATTAAGGAAGCCAAATAGATGCTCCCCCCCTTTTAATTTTTTTTATTTTTATTATTATAATTATTTACTTATTTTATTTTCTGCTATGGGTTTATGGGTCTTAATTACAGGAGTAACTCAGAAAAAGCTGAAACAGAACTAGCTTAATTTGGAGCATAGAAATGAGCCCATTTACAATATATTAATCTGTGGAATAATTAAACAGCAAAGGAGAAACATTTAGATCATTTAAAAAGAATGACTGACAAAGCTATAGGAAGAGAATTATGTTTGATACTTTAAAACACACTACATTTGAAACAGTGTCATCAAAATACCTGCAACTGCAAGGAAATAATCTAACAGCATATGAAACCATTCTCAATTTTTTTTTTTTTTTTTTTGCACAAATTTAATAAGATGGAATGGCTTCTTTATTTACAGGTCTTCATGCTTTACTAGTCTGCTACCCCCTGTCACATCTTGTTAGGATGTGAGTAAAAAATCAAATGGGAAAGGGGTTTCAAATAAATAACTTCATTAAGGTAAGCACAACAGTAGACAAGGTAGGAAGTTTGTATACACAGCAAGTCCTGGAGTTAGGGAAAAAGACATTATACCTACATTGCCTTTGTTCACTGACACAGATGACCTAACCAGCCAACATTAAATGAATTTGTCTGCTCTTACACATCTCTTCCTCAGCATCCACGAGAAAATACTGTAACCATGGAATAAATTGCACTTCAAGTTGCAGGTGATGAATTCACAAAGAGAGGAAAACAGAAGAATATAACCAACCTTTCCAATAAGCAATAACAAAACATCCTTGAAAGAATCACAACACTCAGCCTTCTTTCTTGTTTCACGCAAATAATTACACACCTTCAATGTCACTTCCAAAGATCTTTAGCAATTCCAGAGATACACTGCTTCCTAACAAGGAACTTAAATTTCCATGTGCTGATCCCAGCCAGAATATCATGTAGGTAACAGATTCAGCTGTGCTTCCTACAACCCACCTACAGAGTAAACATTTACTTAGTATTTTCAAAATAAAATTAAAGTTTTATTAATTATAAAAATATCATACAATTAATTGTTATTCTGCAACTTAATCATAGCTCATACAATCGTTTATATTGGAAAAGACCTTTAGGATCACCAAGTCCAACCATTAACCTAGCACTGCCAAGTCCATCACTAAACCATGTCCCCAAGCACCGTATCTGCACATCTTTTAATTACCTCCAGGGATGGTGACTCAACCACTTCCCTGGGCAGCCTGTTCCAGTGCTTGATAACCCTTTTGGTGAAGAAGTCTTTCCTAATAGGCAATCTAAACCTTCTCTGGCACAACTTGAGGCCATTTCCTCTTGTCCTATCACTTTTAACTCGGGAGAAGAGACCAACACCCACCTGGCTACAACCTCCCTTCAGGTAGTTGTGGAGAGTGATAAGGTCTCCCCTCAGCCTCCTGTTCTCCAGGCTAATCAACCCCAGTTCCCTCAGCAGCTCTTCATAGGACTTGCTCTCCAGATCCTTCACCAGCTTTGTGGCCCTCCTTTGAACAGGCTCCAGCACCTCAATTTCTTGTAGTGAAGGGCCCAAAACTGAACACAGTAATCGAGGTGTGCCCTCGGCAGCACTGAGTACAGGGGGACAATCACTGCCCTAGTCCTGCTGGCCACACTATTTCTGATACAAGCCAGGATGCTGTTGGCCTTCTTGGCCACCTGGGCAGAATGCTGGCTCACATTCAGCCGGCTGTTGACCAACACCCCCAGGTCCTTTTCTGCTGGGCAGCTTTCCAGTCACTCTTCCCCAAGCCTGGGCATTGCCTGGGGTTGTTGTGACCCAAGTGCAGGACCTGGCACTGAGCCTTGTTGAACCTCACACAGTTGGCCTTGGCCCATCGATCCATCCTGTCCAGATCCCTCTATAGAGCTGTCCTACCCTGAAGCAGATAAACACTCCTGCCCAACTTGGTGTTGTCTGCAAACTTACTGAGGGTGCACTCAATCCCCTCATCCAGATCATTGATAAAGGTATTAAATAGAACTGGCCTCAGTACTGAGCCCTGGGGATCACCACTTGTGATCGGCCACCAACTGGATTTAACTCCATTCACCAATCTTTAAGTATTTTCTTGTCCTGAATGAATATCATACAAAGTATTACAGTTCACATTTTTAAAAAACTCCTATACTAATCTTTGTTAATCCATACAAATTCAACTTAAACTGATGATAAAAGCTTCTGCTTTGAAGAAAACATCAAATAGTACAGCAATTAGTATGTAAAATAAGATTATTTCATTGGTTCAGCCCCTAGTTATATTATTCATCACTCATAACTGGAGCATATGAGCGCATTGATCCATGCACATCAAAGCTAGGTGACTCCAGGTAGATGTAAATACTACATATGCAGGAACAAAGATCACTCCGTTATCAATGCAAATACCTAGTTCACACCCAAGTCCTTTGAACACACTGTATTACCATGAATTCATTAAGTACACATTCAGCATTACCTTACAATCAGTTATAAGCATGTGACCATGCACATCTACATTTAAAATCCTGCACTGTAACTGCAGTGTAAAACTCAGAAAAGTTATTAGCCCCAGTCTCTAACCACTGTACAAAGGAAGACCAGAAACACTATACATCCTCAGTGCCACACTCAATTACAAGGGCAGAGACACAGCAGCACACCAAGAGAGACAAAAATCACAGTTTCTTCCTAAGAGGTGCATTCTCCAAAATTCCTTTCAGTTTCTAATTTTGTTATACTGTAAATTGAGGTTGTGGCCTTGACTTATTTTTTTCTGTCCTTTGGAGATTTTACCAGCCACCAGTACCGTATTTGCAAAAAGCCATCTGCAGCATCAGACAAGTCTCCCGAAGATTCTTCTCCCTCTTGTATAACTATATTTACTATCTCGTTAAATGAAATACACCTCTGCACAGCAGAGGTTTTCATGTTCCAGTTTGTGGGTAATATCTTTGGGGTCAGTAATCAATAAAAGTTTAAATGAAAACTATGAACTATGCTCCAGCTGCATTTAGATCTCTAAGCAATGGCATAACAGCACTTTCATACATGTTAGTATAAAATTCAGAAAATTCTTCCCCCTCTTCCCTTCTAAAATGGGACACAGACATTTACATTTCAATTTCTGCTCACAAGCCTCATGAGTAAATATTAGCCACATCAGCTACATGCAGTGAGGCTTAAAAATTCAGGCCTAGGAATAAGGACTACATTATAGCCAAAACGTAATTCTGAAGGAGCTACCTGCATTGAGTATGTGTTATGTTTGAGCCTTAACCCTTGGACTGATTGACACAGAAGTGTCTGGCTTTCACCATTATTTTAATGACAACACAACGAGCAGTTTCATTTGAAATTCAGGTATTTGCAGGCACAAGATACTTGCTCAGACTTATGGATATGCTATTACTTCATTTATTGAATGTCTTTGTTTTTTACATGAAGGCTTCCTCATATGTTTCAAAACCACCTCCTTGCCCTACATCCCAGTGTTACTGAACGCAAGACTGCTCCTAAATATTGTTCACCATAAAGCAGAGAGTGCAGACTTTAAGGTAAAACTTATTCTGGCAACAATGCAAAAAGGGTCCTAGGACAAGTCACTGACATCTGCTGTTCTGAACTACTGCAGTGAGCTTCTGTGACGGGAAAAAATTGGCTTGGGTCTGAAAATAAAATTATTTGCAACTCTTGGAAGCAAACACACCAAAGCACTTTTAATCTCCAAGATGCATTTTATTAGTACATAAACTACAAGATCCAGTTTTGGAAGGGAAAACAAATCTACGAAACTAGAAAGACTTAAAGGTTTAGTAACAATTACTTCAGTGCCCACTGGGCCCTGGCCTATGGGTCCATACCTCCAGTGCTGCTCAAGTTCAGCAGCTTTCACTGGCTTTCTGACACAGCCTCCTCTGAAGCTTAGGGAAAGTTCTTCCCACTGTCCATGAAGCCTGATGGTGGCCTATTCAAAATAATTAGGTTATATGAAGTCTCTACTTTGTGATCTGAAGGCATAAAGGGAATAAATGCTAGCTAGTTTGCTTGGATAACATTGACTACAGACACCAGGATCTCTCTACAGTCAATGGAGAGAGATGAACATGCTTTCGTACCTTTTGGAAGAACCTCTCTCTTCCCATCAACTATGAGAGTAAACCTAGTGAGGTCAGCATAAGAACAGCAGTTAATCTATATGTATATTTCCCTTTCACCAGTAATAGCTCCTTTGCAAACATCATTTACAGAGGCTAGATTAACTGGCTGAGAAAGCATTGGTGGTTTTTTTTTGGTTGTTTTTTTTTTTTTAATTCCACAGTTGTAGCAACTTTAAGAAACTAAACAAATAGTATGTAGTAAACGGACAGAAACAATAGAAATGTCAAAATAAGCATGACCTTTTCCTCACTGGTGAGTCATACGTGCATAACTGTGGGAATAACGTGGAAATACCTCAATGGTACTGGAGCTTTTAGAGGACTTTAGAATTGGTGACAGATTAATAGGTTGACATCATAATTTTTACATCCTTGCAATTTTGGTATTCTTGGTCTTATACACAAACAAACTAAACACTGTAAACACTTCAGTGGATCAGCTGTAGGATGACACAGGTGATTAGACCACTGGTAACTTTATGAAATAAGACCACATGAGTATTTCCACATCACAGAGCAATTTGGCATGCAACAAGAGAACTGAGTTCAAGCACTGCAACTACTCCAACAGATTTCGCAACAATTTTCAAAAATAATTTCCTCAAGGAAACTCAAGCAACATTAAAAACCAGGTCTGTTGAAGACAACAAAATAAAAGCAGTATTTTCATTGCCACTAGTATAAAAGCAGAAGATTTTAAAATACTTTGTTTCCTGAATATTAAGTTCCATGCTGTGTAAAGCAATTACCACATCTCTCAATTTCCCAGTCCTTGTGTTATTTTATTAAACTAATGAATGTTTGTAGCATACAAGAGACTAAAGAAATTTGCATAGGATTATAACAGCCAATCTACACTCATCCCTGTAGACTTAAATACTAACTGTGAAAGAAGTAACATTTACACAGTAAATAACTATGTTGCATCCTGAACTGCTCCTCATATAAGCTGGTAAATCCTTTAACTCAGCAAATGCCTGAAGCTGAATTGGAATGGGCTGGAAAAAAAAAACACAACACGCTAATCACAGAGAGAGAGAGAGAGAGGTCATCCAGGGCAATGCCAAGGTCACTCATGGACAACATAACACTTTACACCTAATCCAGTTACAAGAAATCAGGCCTCTACTTCAATAAAAAACTTGGATTGTCGGTGCTTCAGGTCATTTATTCCCCTAAGCACTGCAGAGTTCAGACTCATTGGGCTGTATTGAGCTATTCATCTAATCTTTTATGATGAAGAAGAAAAAAAAGAAAGCAGTAAAAACAAGAAAGTTCACATAGTATTCTATACTGTTCACAGTCTAAGATAGAGCACAGGTGACTTCAGCCCAACATCTATAACGTTGTCATGACAGATGAAAACTTCTATGTCTTCCCTTGAAGAATCACAAATACTTCATTAAATTTCTCATTCAAGTTCTATGACTAAACACATAAATAAAATACAAATTGCTTTTCATATTTCCTCCATATTTGAGTTCCCCTTCCGGGGGACCTCTATTCCTTTATGTTTAAAAATCTAATAATTTTTACTGCAAGCAGGAAAATGGGGAGCCAGCTTCTTACTCTTACATCCAGCCTTATTTCTGCAGGCTAGGAGGTAATTTAATTAGGAACTTACTGCTTTGACATCCAAATTCATGCAAGTGTAAAAATCTGGCTCAGCAATCAAGGAGTAAAGTTACAAACATTAGTTTAGAAATAACTATTATAAGGAAGAATTTGCTTCTGTACTGTATGATTTGTGCTATAAGCATAAAAGTTTTGTGCAGAAAAGATTAGCTTGGTATGCTGTCCTGTAGGATTCTGTCCACCTTACATTAGAGCCAGCCATAATTAAAAGCATCTGCTTAAATCTTTGGCCTCGTTTTCCTGTAATGTGCCATCTGAGCCTTAACAAGAATTAATATCAAGGAACTGGGTAAATACTAATAGAAGCATTATCTGAAGCATCAACTAAGACTCCAAAATGGCTATTTGTAAAGAGGCAGGGGGGAACAACTGTGGTTAATAGTCACCTTTTATTTTTCATACTAAAACAGAAGTTAGAGTTTTGTTGCTATGTCTCATGAGATCAACATAAATAGATGGGAAAAGAACAGCTTGAAGCCTGTATGCTGCCAATCTCCATGCTAATTATAAGCATTCTGTGGTTTCAAGGGTGAAGTATGTTTACATATAAACCCACATACTATATTCCACTTTTATTTACTATCAAACACTGAAAGAACAAAATGAAGCATCAGACAATAAAGCAAATCAAGTCAATGTGCATAAGAATGCTGGCAACTTCCAACATTGTACTTACGATCCATAACTGAAAAAAGTATCACATTCATTTTAACTATATACTGAAATGAAAGACACTTCTTAAATCTTCAAGAGCATTTATTTTCATTTAAAAAAAAAAAAAGATAAAACATTTCAGTCAGATAGACTCAGTCCACTGTTAGTTATAAGTATTCTTAAAGTTGGTAGAAAAAGTAAGACATATAAACCAGAGTTTTATTATAAAAGTTCTGATTCTACAGACATCTAAATAAAAATCCTTAGCTTCATAACCATTATTTCAGAAAACTACTCAATACAGAAAGATTTATCACTTGAAACAAATATTACCATGATCTGATCTCAAAGACAGACGCCTACCCTGTTCAGTACTTCATTTCATTGCCCGGCAAACTGCTAGCTGCAGGCAAATTAAACAAGCACTTGAAGATCTAAAGAATCTAAGGAATGAAACATTGAACCCAGCAAGCCTTACAACGAACAAAATTGTTCGGTTGAGAGCATAGAATTTATTCTATAGCCTCTGCGTACAAGCCTCATGTGCTTAAAGCCAGAGAATTCTATAAAACATCATCATATTTATTTAAAATTAAGATTAAAGCTAAACACTAACTACAGCTCTGGCAATCGAACATTGCTATCTAATTTTAAACAGACAGCTTTGAGAGTTATAGCAAAACAACCTTCAACACTACCATATAGAATTGCCTATCTGCATGGTCTAAATAATTGAAGAGCTAGTGTGAAAGCTGAAAAGATCCTGCTTTTTACTAAGTAACTACAGCAGATATTCTTTTTCCAATACTTTATAAGATTTATGAAATCTCAAAAATGGGGTACTGTCTCATTTAAAGTCATTTTACAAACTCTTTTCCAAGCTATTACAAAATGCATTTAGAGCTTGCAACACAGCTTACCACTGTGCTATGACACTGTAAGCACTGCTAATTCACCAACCTTGAAAGAAAAACAGGGGAAGAAGCCTTTTATAATTTCTCAGCCTTTTGCCTAATTTCAACCTGAAAAGGGCTGTTTTTCAATTAAACAAATAGGTCTTTTTAATATTTTTCTAATAGATCTTTTAAAAAATCTTCAGTGTGAGAACTATACTTAGAAAAAGAAAATTTGTGTATACACCCCATTATTACAAGAATAAAATTGTAGTCATGATACCTTTATGATAGGTGGGAAGTAATTCTTCCTTATAAATTTCCCTAGGATGAACACTATGCAGGCACAAACACAGACTTTATTGGAAATTCATAACTCCATCTTGCTTCCTTTGAAGTTAATTGAAGTGCTGCTATTCTTTTTAATAGTAGCACAGTCTGTTCCTCATTTAAGACTTGTCCTACACACACTTACATGGCACTCCACACGTAAGTGCAAATACTAAAAAAACCCACCCCAAAACCGAAGCCATAGGACTATACTCATATCTAGCATAAATCAGTCTGTCTTCATTACAGTAGAATTATTAGCAGAGAATCTAGGACACATATTTTTACTTAACATTTGAACAAGCTAAAGAGAAAAAAACCCAGATTGACTTTTCATCTTTTATACGCTTCTTCTTTTTCATGGAGAAAAAGAGTTACAATTAGTAAAGGGTAATTAGTCTCTTTCAATCTCCATTTTTCCTGATAATAACATTCCGTTTTCAACAAAGCCCCCAAAAATTTCATTTTATAAGACTGTAAACAACTTGCTTGTTTACCTTTGGATCCATGGTCTCATTTGTGCAGGAAGCATCAGGGAGGGGCAAGGGCTGGCTGCTCCCTATGGGGCAGGGAGCCGCGGACAATGACCTAGCCCCACCATAGCTGAGCAAGGTGGGCAGGGCAGGCCCAGATAGCAGCCAGGTTCAACCAAGAGTCCAGATCAAGAAGCAACTCTATGGTGTAAGGTCAAGCCAGGAATATGAGCCGCGATTGGGCCCAATGACAGAAACTAGAGTCAGACACAGCCCAGTAATTACCAGGCACAGCAGCAAGGCAGATCCAAAGTAAGGTGAGGATTTTGGGATCAGACACAGCCAGACACTGGCATGACTGAACCAGAGACCCACCCCCCCCTACTCCTACAGCACAGCTCAGGAAGGGATTGAAGCCCCCCAGGCTAAGCTGAAATGGGCCTCCTGGGCAAAGGGGAGGGTGCAAGAGAAGGCCCCAGGTGAGGCTGGTCAGGGCCATTAAAGTCTGTTAGTGCCCTCAGGTCCTAAGAGAAAGGGATGTGTTTTCATTTTTCAAGCAGCAGCTGAAGCAGATAATAGTTTTCCCTTGGGGAAAAAAAAAAAAAAAAGCAGCAGCAGTAGATTTCAAAAGAAATGTCTTACTTTACAAAGCCTTATAACTTACACCACAATGTTTTTTTGTCAATGAACAATACAGGTAGCTAGTTTTTATGGCCTGCGGGTTATGCAAGAGAACTACATTATTGTAAGAATTGTAACCAAGGCCAATCTGAGAGCACTGTCAAAATGAAAAGAAGTGATTTCTATGCAGGATTTTTAAAAGCTAGAAATGTTGGACTTGATCCTGAGAGATGCTGACCATTTCCTGGGAGGTCGTAAGCCTTTAACTTCCATTACCAGTCTCCCTGTACTAACATCTCAACCTTGGGCTTCTTGAAGTTTCCAGGAATCTCTGAATCAGACAGAAACGGAACCAGAGCACAAGGCTTTCTACTAATATTTTTGTAAATATCTTAATGCTTTGATTTAATTCATTTACATAGAGTTACAGGAGTGTCTTAAGAAACTAAGGAGACAAAGATGTGTCTTCCTGTGGATATGCAGGTGCATGAGGGTATCTAGGTTTTCTGGCCCATGAGTTGAAAGCAGCTGTTTTGGCCTAATGGTTTCAGAAGCTGACCAAAACTGGCACAAAGACTAACTAGGCTCGTGGAGACTTTTAGCACAATTTTTAGGCTTATGTTAATGAAGTCTGCATTATGGCTTGTAAAGAAGTTCATTATGTAATCATATATATAACAAACAAATACAGCCGATTAAAGATCATTATTAAACATATAGAAGGAAAAGTTCAATTTCTAGCTACACTTTATTGAAAAAAAACAAATCTGTCCACCTCTTGTTATGAAGCATTGCTAAAAAATGTTTTATTTTGGTTTTCAAATGGAAAAAGTTACACTTGGCTAATGAATACCAATTTAAAACTGCAACATTGCTGTCTATAAACAGTGCACATACAAATGTCATTGTTTTTTGGTGAAAGTTCTTACTTACTCATTGTTCTGTCTCTGAAAATATTAGCTTGGGAATGTGGCACAGACAGAAGCTTTCTCTGACAGCCCATTTCCTTTAGAGGTAAAGCAGAAGGACTAACCAGCCAACTTTTGAGGGCTTTCACTTTTGCTGAAAATGAAGTTACAAAATTGTTAAGGGAAGTTTTGAAACTTAATTCATTGCCTGTGGGATTCAAATGTTTTAACAATGTATTTTTCATATATTGTACTGCTTCCGAATCCTGCTTTCCTTCTCTTAAGAGTATCTTAGCTTATCTTATGACCCTCAGTTCCCCAGGGGTCACATAGTGCTCCCCCCCCTGCCCCTCAGCTTCCTTGGGAAGCTCTAACATATTGTCCCAAAAATTTGTAATTAGTTGGAGCTCTGTTTTTATGTTTGTCTCTTCACTTGTTTAGAGGGCTTGATTCCCTCCTCAATTCTTACTTTGAAAGTTTAGAATCAAGAATTCCCTGTGCTTCCGAAGGTCAGGACAATTGGTGCTCAGCTCTCATCTCACTGACATCAATCCAACCTATGTGTTTTGCTTGGTTTAATGGGCAAGTAACAGAGTAATGACAGAGCACATGGGATGTCAGAAGGAGGCAAATACATCTCTGTAAGACCGAACCAGGAGCAGTATGTATATATTTAGTTGTGTTTATGAACAGTCCTGATGCGCTTTAGAGGACTTTGGGCTCATAACTGGAGTTTTTTGTTACAGGTCCCAAAGGACAAACTATTTTCAGAACTGTTTCCTCAAATTACACAGTCAAATTGTGCAGTTTCCTGCACTTATTTCAGAGCGCATACGAGGAGGCCTGGCCTGGGACTGTGAAGAAACCCCCGTACCTCACCGCTCGCCAACCAACAGCTGGCAGGCTTCCAGGAGCCCAAACCTGCTGACCTCCTACGACCACTTTTTGGATGCCACCAGCCTTAAAACCACGTTATCCTTGATGCCATCCGAACTCTGCCACGGCCGTGGGCTCATCGTGATGCCTGGCCTAGTGCACGTTCACCTCAAGCTTCTCCCTCGGGCACAGGTGGGCTGTGAGGGAAACAGCGGTGGGTAGGGGAAAAATGGGAGCAACAGGTGAGAAAGATACAGGAGCCAATGGGTTGAACAGTGAAGGGACGGGGCGCTCAGGGAGAGAAAAGCTCTGTAGGACGAAGAACCGCCGGTGAGGCCGCTGGGCGCAGCAGCCCAGCCGGGAGACAGCGCGGCCGCCGCGCAGCGACCCAATGACCTCTTCGTCTACGCCACGCTCAAGATGGCGGCCGGCACCACCCCAACCCCGCCACACTCTTCTCGCTTTCGATTGGCGGCGAGGGCTGGCAATCTGTGATGCCAGCCAATCAGCCCGTCCGCTACGGCCACGAAGGCGGTGCTTCGGCTTGCCCCTGGTGGAGGGTGTTCTCCGGACTGTCGCAAGAGGCGAGACGCGTAATGAGCCGCCTGGGCCAGTGTCTGAGCCCGCGGCCCTTCCTGCGTGGGCCCTGGGCGGCGCCGCGGGAGCTGTGTCTAGTCTCGGTGGCGGCCGGCTTGCGCCGGGGTCCGGCGAGCAGTACCTCTGCGTCTGTCGCGGGCATGGAGGAGCTGCTGAGTCGCTCCGTCCCGCCGCTGCCGCCCTACGAGACCAAAGAGAAGGCGCCGCCTCCGGCGGAGCTGCGCAGCGCGGAGTTCGTGCGGTATTACCGCTCCCTGGAGGCCGGGCCGCCCAGGGCCGAGCTCCTCAACCGCTTGGCCCGCGACTTCGGCGTGGACCATGGCCGGGTGGCGGAGTTCAGCACCAAGGTGCTGCAGGCCCGGGAGCAGCAGAGGGAGCTGGGGGCCCTGCTGCAGGCCGAGGACCGGCTCCGCTACTACCTCAACCCCCAGTACCGGGGTCTCTTCCAGCACCTAGGCCGCCTGGAGGGTGGGCTGCGCTTCCTGGTGGAGCTGAGGGGCGACCTGGTGGAGGGGCTGGCGACCAAGGCGGTGGATGGGCCTCATGTCAAGGTGAGGGCTGGGCTGGGAGTGGGTGGCCCTGAAGGGGAGTCGGGGGGAGGCCGGAGGGATGTGGTTGGGGCTGCTCATGGAGCCTCCACGTTGGGCTAAAAAGTGTTGTGTGAGCCTGGTTCACTGTTGGGATCTCCATGGTACGACACAAGCGAAGCCCCTTCCCACTGGCCGTGGCACCAGCGGAGCTGGCTTTGCTGAGCCAGCTCGGGAAAGGAGCGGCCCACGGTGTGAAGTAATGGGCTTTCCAAAGTGAAGCGGCAGCGAGAGGCTGGGCTGGAGGCGGTGAAGGGCTGGCATTAAGGCAGTGGAGGAAGTACGGCACTGATGCAGCGTGACATCATGCAGCTGATGCTGGGGCTCCCAAGCCGCTTCAGGAGCTCACTGCAGGAGTGACATGTACTCAGACTCCTGAGTCTGATGTAGGGCCACAAGTGACATAGTAGCCGTGTTGTTCTAATCACAAAGAGTATTAACAGGAGAAAGGAGTCATTGTGATTTAGCTTGGTAGCGTGTAGAAAATAGGTGAGGTGGAACATCCCCAGTGGTTACATGGTGCAACGAGGTGACACAGGTGTGGAGGAAGGAATGGTTTAGCAGATGACAGTCACAGGAGGTGGCAGGACTTCCCAGAAGGCAATGAAGAAAGACAGCAAGTTGGTCAGATGGGCTGACCGTAACTTGTTTGTCAATATTCAGATCCAAATTAAGTTTGACAAGAAAAGGATGTTTTCAGTGCTGTCAGTTAACCGTAGTCATCACATAACTGAAGTAGCAGCAGCATTGGTAAGATTCCACATCCAGTTGGATCATCTTGAGTAAAAACAGACTGAATTTGCAAAATTAGTAGCATAGAAATGTGTAAAACAGCTGAATGTTCATGTCAAATAATACCGTATGTTCAGAAACATACTAAACCCACTTGAAAGTAGGAAAATACTGTCTGCAAAACTAAAGCTTCAATAAAAGGGCTGTCATAAGCAGTCTGTTATATCATCTTCTCAAAATATTTTTTTTAAATGTTTGGGTTCATCCCATGACTGGGATTAGTTCTGCATATCTATTCTTGTAGTCTTTGCACTTGATCAGTTTTATTTTTCAAATGGGATATAGTCTAAAAAATGAGAGTTGGTGATAAATAGTACATAAGCCTGGAAAGAGTAAGCTAGAACTGGTTTGGTTTTTGTTTGTGACTGTATTAACTGTAAGAATTTACCCTGGATACTGTTTCTTTTCAGTTTGGAGTTTCACTTAGGTCATTCTCATCTGTTTTCCACAGCAACCAAGACCTAGAACTCTGTGCTATTCCACTGTTCTTGCTTGTGTGTCTGGGAAAGGTGTTATGTTTTGCTTCTGAAATAAGCATCTTGCTCAACCTCTAGAATTTGTTTGCTTCTATTGCAAGTGAGTGCAGAGTGACTATGAGCATCCAACCCGCAGCAAGTCCTGACAGTCTCTGCAATGGAGCTGGTCGCTAACTAGCTGGTGCAAGTGGTTTGCAAGGAAGTGGTGTGAGGGTGTGTGTATTTAATTTGATACCTTAAGCCATAGGTGTGAGATACTTACTGTATTACCTGTGCTGAGGCTAAATGTCAAGAACAGAGAAAAGTATATGGCAGAATATTCAGGGTATAGATTAGGGCGTAGGAAGGAGTTGTCGGAGGTTTTTTTTTTTAATAAAGAATTTGAGTCTTGAGTAGAGAATGGATCTCATGATATAACACAATTTTGGGATCTTGTAGAGGATAATTTTGGAGTGTTTTTTTGCTGGTTTCCCTAACTGCAGGAAAGAGACAAAAAGAGGTATAGAAAAGCTCTGGAACTGGGGATAGATGTTAACATGTCAAGGTTCACTATTACATATGATGAATTCTTGTCTGCCTGAATTTCTTAAGGTATTGTTTTAAAACAAGAAGATGCAAATTACCTGATGATTGTTTCTCCATTGGTTTCACTGTTCCTGAGTCATTGGCAAAATAGATGATGTATTGCAAACTGGTGCAGTATTGTCTTCAGTTAATCCCAAGTATACACATCTTCATAATGCCCTCAGTTGTCTTTCATAAATCACCTCGTAAGTTGAATTGATGTTTAAAGTAAATCAAGAAATGTGAATGCCTAACTTACTCTGGTTTTATGACATGTGCCTAGCTACACTGTGTGCCAAAATGTGTCTCATTATTAGACTTGTAAAGATTCTGAGCACTGAAGTCACTGAACTATTTTATCAGTGTCCATTAAATCAGAAGTCATCGTGCCCTAGCTGTCAGGATCCAATGTAAGGCAGATTGGGTTGAAAAAGCTGACTTAAAAGAAATTGAGAAGAATGGTGACTACTTTACTGGAAGAATTCCATAGATCTTGAACATAAACCCTGAACAATGCATTGGAAATACTTAAAATGATGGATTGTGCAAGGAGAAGGAACATGCTGCAAAAAAGGTTGCGTTTATATTTAAGTTAGCTATTAGAAGGCCGAATCGTCACCTAGAGCAAGACAGAAAAATTATAGGTATCCTCAGTGACAAGTTGTTATGACATAGTAAGTATCTTTCTGTGGATATGTAAAAGATGATGAATACTCTTGACACAAGTTTCTTGATAATCAGATGGCAAAAATTTAGTGGTAAATTGTATTTTTGAAGCTGTACAGCCATTATTTTCTAAAGAGTCCACCAAAAATGCATACAGGACATATGGTGAAGAGAAATTTTTCTTCATGATGTGTCCCGGGGTTGGTTTTCTTTTCTATTAAATATATGAATCAATTATTACTATTGTAAGCCTCATGGATAATGTTAAGAAAAACCATTTAAAAAACCCCACCAAAACAGTACTGGCACATAATACATTGTTTGAAAAGTTAAATTGCAGTAAAGCTGGGCCTAATTCTTTTTCATGACGCTGTTTGAATTTTTTTTCATCTGCCTCTTACGTTCCTTTCATGTGTTCTGTTCCTTCCTTCCACCAAAGGACACACATGTTTTCCACTGTCTTTATAAACGAGCTGATTTTCTGATAAGCCCTTGCAGTGCACAGAGCGAAATTTGCTGAAAACCTGTTTTCTGAGGGTAGCTCTTCCTCTTACTGCTAGGAACCCTCTCACCTGCAGTACTTCCTTTTGTGTGCCAGCGTTATCCTCTGGAGATTTTTTATATTTTGTTTGCTTACCTAGTTTCAGCATTTGAAATATGGACTCTGGTGGAAAAATTCACAGCATTATTATTTCAGGTAGCAAATCATTCAACTATTGCTTTTAAAATACACTACATCTTTCCATATGATTTAGTGAAAGTCAGTGGAAGGTTCAAGTTGCTGGCAAAAGATAATGAAAAAGATAGCACTTTTGTCAAATTGATTTATAAATAAACATGCTTCCATAATTAAGCAGTAGTTGAAGTGTATCTGTAATCTTGTGCTTGTATTGGTCTACTAGAAAAAAAGAAACACCATAGTTGTTTTGGGTATTTTTCCCCTCATAGCAGCCGCTCCTAAACACAGCAAGGACCTAATGTTGGACTTTCCCTTGAATTATTTCCTTTTCTTAAAGCTTTTTCACAGATTTGAACACTGACCTTCATATAATCAGGGAAAATGGTTTTAAATTATAGTAGAGGAATTGAAGTGGTAGAACAGGCTTTAAGGGAGAATATTTTGGCTCTTTGGGGAGGGGAAATAATTGTTGTGGTAGATGTCTTAACTACATACATGCACAGAAGGATGTATTTATTTCAACCAGTTTTACTGCTTTGAAAGAACTGTGGTCTCATTGATGAGGATTCTTCAGTGGATTAGAACATTTGTTCACTCAGGTGAAACAGTGGCTATATGGAGAACCTATGTATAGAAACGGTTGCTTTCAAGATCTGAGAAGCCTTTAACTGAAGAAACAACTGAAAGTTACAAGTTTTTCCTATGAAAAAAGTGATTGGTATTTACCTATCAAAAGTCCTGTATAGCCATTTCATTATTGTACATTTAAATTCCAACCTACAGAAAGGCAAATGTGGAACAAGAATTTTTTAACTTCTGTATATTTGTATCTGCACTGACAAGGAAATGTGGGAATAAAAATAAATGGATCTTCCTGATGCTGGAGGAGAATTACAGAATGCATTATATGGCCTACTGGGATTTTGGGTTTGCCCAAACTGTCTAAAGTATTACTTAGACAATCCTTAGTTTTTACTTTGCATTTTGAAAGACCTATTAAAACAAGGATTACCCACTGCTCTGTTGTAAATATAAATATTTTTCTATTTCCTCTAAATGTATCAACACAGAAGCAGCTTGTACTGTTCGATGTTGGTTGATGAAGCATTTCTATTTTGTGTTTGCTCAATAGATTACAGTAGAATAACATACACAGGTGATTAAGTCACTTGAAAGTGCTTGTGCACACTTCGCTCATTGTCTAAATGAGCAAAAACGGGGGGGAAGGGAAATAAAAATTATTTTTTTTTTAAGAATAAGACATCAAACAATATAAAACACAAGAGCCAGGGAAGTTTTCAACACTACCATTACCGCTGCAGTAATTACTATTAGCAATAAAAAAGAAAAGGCAGAAAAAGTCCCCTTTTATTTGTGTCGCATTATTGAATCTCATTTTGCTGATGGGTATATTTTTCCAGTATCTCACCAAGGGTATTCTGTATCTATATTTTGAAGTTAATTTGCAAAAAAACCCCAAAGGCACTTTTAAACACATGGCAATATCAGAGTAGGTCTGTAAGGCAGGATGTCCAAATGAAGCTTATCAAGTTAAAAGCTTCAAACTTTCTAAAGCCATGGAAAACTCTACTCTTGTGAGGCTGGCAAAATAATTCTCTTGTAGCCCTGTCAGATATCTAACCAGCAATAACTATGACAATAACTAAGCCATCTGTTTGATATGCATGGAGTGTTAGTTACTGCTGCTTCATATTATGTTTCTCTGTAAATATCTGCATATGAATTTTCATTGTAAGCAGTATTTAATTTTTTAGTAGTTTGAGAGGGGAATTGAAATAGTTCCCTCATCAGAGAGGCAGTTTTTCTTCAAAAATAATTTAAGGTTTTCAGAAGAGTTTTCCCATTTGTTGCCCAATAAATAGGGACCTGATGTAAAGATCTAAAAGCCTGTAACTTGCTGTCTTGTAGCAAGAACAAAGAATAAAAAAAATAAATAAAATCACAATTTATTATATTCATCTGATAGAAACTGATGTATAGCTGGTAATTATAAATACTAATCTGAGTATGTCTTGTTGCTTAAATTTAAAATTGGGTTGCTGAATAATAAATGTGTGCTTTTTTTTCTTTTTAATGAAATGCTGGAGATGTGATTTTATGACTAGAAAGGCCTCTGAAATGAAAATAAGAATTTATTTGCCACTACATTTACAAAATAAGAGAACCTAACTCAAGATTGTCACTGCTGGAGTCAAGCTTTTCAGAAATTTAGCTTATACTGTGATATTAAACACAACCAGCATTTTGCTCAGATGATTTAAATTAAACACAGTTTTGGATAGTATGAAGTGGTTTATGTCTTTCTGCACTAAGAAGTTTTGTCAACATACACAGTTGCAGTTGGACTAGATGATCATTGTAGGTCCCTTCCAACTGGAGTTATTCTAGTTCTTTGACCTGCATGTTGCCCCGTTGTTTTATAAAGCATTATTATTTACAACTGACAGATTATTTGAATTGAGTTGCAATTTCCCATAAACAATATTCCTTTCTTCCAAAAACATTACTGAAAACACATCTGCTTCACTTTCTTCTTTGGTTACGAATGCATTGCTTTTATACAGCTGTATCTTGGACCTAAAGTAGCTCTATAATGCATTCTGCATCTTGAAAAGCAGCCTGCAGTTCAGTTGGGCATCATTTTGTCCCATGGTATGGAGCATGCTTGCTAAACCTGGAGGTACTTCAGAGAAGCAAAATGCATCTGATTCTTCTGTTTTCCCCTTCTACCAGTATCCGTGTAGGATAACTGGCTTTCTCCCAAGTCACTCGTTGCCATCTGAGCTGTGTTACTGCCAATAGATGCAGAGCAGTGTGTTCAAAATAATGAGTAGCAGGAGTGCAGCCATCAGCAGTTTTCCCTCCTAACTGCTAGACTGCAGCTTGAAGTGATGTTCCAAAAAGCAGATGGATGACAAGAGAGCCATAGGAATCTGTTAGTTTGACCCCAGATCTGACAACTCTAGCTTATTTTTCTGCCTTATGTCATGCCCTTACAAAGAAAACAAGCAATCCTGAAAGAGGTGGAGACTTTCATTATACCAAGGGATATTTGACCAAAATGATTTATGATTGTTTTCTAAAAGCTTCAGACGTGTGCAGAAACAAGGATTTGCAAGGGAAATACCTTAAAGCCAGAAGAAACAAAACAATCAGAATGTATTTGTTTAGGACACTTACACCTCTACAATTCAAGATGAAAAATGTATTGAGAAAAAAAAAAAAGACAAATTGTAAAATTCAGCTTTTTCCAGTAAAACTGTTGCTGATGCAAGCCTTGTTGAGGTTGCAGGCCAGTACCCCACTCAGTTGTACTGCCCAGGAGATGCAATTCCTGCATGACTTAGCTGTGCGAAAAAGAGCTCTTTTGTTTTTGCAGATGCTTTTACGCAGACAATTCTGGGCTCTTTTTGGTACAGCTTGTTTTGCCTGCTGCTTTCATTTTAATCTGCTAGCCCAGAAGCACTGGCAAAAACTGTTTTGCCAGTCCAGATTACAGCTACTCTAAATGCAGTTGAGTGATGTATTGTCAGGATGAGTCAAGTGTTGAGGTGCCCTGCGCCAACAGTAATTATGCATTTTACACAGTAATGTCATATTATAGAAATAGTATTTTGAGGTAGTAAGACAGCACAGATTTAACATATGCGTCTAGTAAGGCCCCCAAATTATCATACTTTCTATAGATGTGCAGTAGATCCATTGATTAGGCAGGGGAAGGTATACTGCATACATCCTCTTAACTGTCCTAGTTGTAAAGTTTTGACAGAGCTAATCTGGTCCTTTTTAATGGCATGTATTATGTTACTTCCTCCACCTGCCCCTGCTACTCTTGTGTAGGATAGTGTTACCTTGAGACAGAGAAGGCAGGAGCATTTTAATCAAAGCCTCAGTGAAGAATTGTGAAGACTGTCCATTCGTAGGGTGGATTTTGTTTAGTGTGAGCCCTCATTTCTCTCAGTTCTTCACTGGTGCTCGTTGCAGATAGTCGCATATGTGCATTTTGTTCAGAGATTTCTTCTTATGTTGGTGCCATGCATCATGTGGCTTCCATTGTTTTCCAGTGGAAACTGCTTATCCTATAAATGTACTTATGGTGAACTTCTTTTGTATTGTTTCAGTTTCATATTCATTTAACAATTTATTTTTTTTACTAGCATATGCAGGCTTTGTTCAGCCTGGTAGTACAAGTAGAGGTAGAAGTATGATTTGGTGGAAGACTTTCAGCACAGTTTAGTATGTAACTGAAAGAGAGCTCTACTGAGAAAGACTAACAAAAACCTAATTTACAAATCTTGGGAGACTTGACCTCATGGAAGAGTTCATGGACACTCCCTATATTTGGAACAATGCAATTGGCATTTTCATTATTTGAAATATATGTCAATTTATGCTTCAGTAAGTAAGCTCTTTTCTTATATATTGGAGGATGCTACTGAAAAAAAATAAAGATAGCATAAAATTTTCATGCATGTCAGAATTGTTCTATGCAGATGAGTGGCTGTTTTCTTCTAGATCATTCTCAGAGCATCCATTTCTGCATAAACAAAGATAGATACCAAACAAAAGCCTATATATTTCACTAACACAGCTTAGTAAGTGTGGAAGGAGTAGGTAGGAAAAAGGAAAAACTGAAGGAAAAATTGACTCTCTACTTCAGGTATGGAAAAGAGCCAGGATTTGTTCTGAATTTACCTTGCAAACTCCGTGACTGTGGTCATTACCATCAACTTTACTGTAGGAGTTTTTATATGAGGAGTTAATTTAATTTTAAGTTTCGGTGTAGATTGAAGCATCTCATCACAGTTGGCTGCAAGTATAGTCAGGGTTTGAAAATTTAGGTTTTCTGTTGCTTAAATATAGCAAGCTAAAGCACATTGGAACATAATATCTGGCTATTTTATGTACAGCAGTGGCTATTTAATAAAGATCTGAATAGAAAGTGAAGAGTTTTTGTTTTTAAATAAATGGTTATTAAGTTAGTTTCAGGTAAGCCTATGTTTCTGATGAGGCTATTGATAAATTGGTGCTGATATCACACTGTGTCCTGTATACAAAGCAAATGTAAGGAAAAAAATATGCTCTAGAATCTCTTTCAGGGATATTCATGCTGTGCTGAGTTCAAGAATACTTTCTAAACTCTAAGAATTTTAGATCTTTAATAATCTTTAATAATACAGGCAGCAGGAAATTAGTAGTGAATTTAAAATTCATTATTACAAGGAACATTTCTGAAAGGATTTGGTATTACAGTTGGCTTTAGTTCTGTATCATACTGTTCCAAATCTGTTGTGATTTTTGAGTTCTGTAGTCTTATGCCACTGCTTTTTGTTTTTCTTGCTCAAAAATTTTCATACGTACAGAGAAAAAAGATTCTTTAAAGCCTATGGTTTTATCTGCTGCCTGTTTAAAGACTCAAATTTTCTAATTTATCATCCTGAGTGGGCACGTGCAGCTCCTGTGCTGAGTTGTACAATCCACGCTAAAGTCCACATTGAAGCATTTTTATACCTTACAGATGCATAAATGTGCCTGTATGTGTTCCCGTCACCTCCAGTAGATAAATGCTGTGGAGATCTGTCAGAAGTAGAAAGTCCCATGCGTTAATCATGGTGCAGAATGTGTAGGAGTAAATAACTATTCTGTATCTTTCACATAAAGAGCAATGGGAAAAATGTTTAATAACGTAGAGCTGACTAATAAAATATGATAAGGAACTGGAAAATTTTAATTTGGTAAGATGCTTTCTTATATTAATAAGCTAGTACCAATAGTTTTCCTAAGGCATAAACTACTGAATACTCAGAAGAGATTCAGATGTAGAAAATTACAGTGAAATTCAAGTCCTAATTTTCATCAAATTTCCCATATTTTTTTTCTGGTATTTAAATCTGAGCACCAGTGCAACTACAGCCTTATTGTCAAGACGGCGTAAATACTTCTACTTATTGTCTGCTTTTCATCTACATTGTTTTGCGTTATCTTCCATTTTCCTGTCTGCCGTTTACTATAGACAATCTTTAAGCTTTTTCATTGTTTTAGTCCTGTGTCAGGAAAGCTGAACCGTTATGTGGTTAATCTGCTCAAACAGATGCATTAGTTTCCTTGAACTTCCCGTGTTGTAGTTTGAAATAATCAAGGTTATCTTTACTTGCATTCCTATGTTCTACCTAGCTTATTTAGCAGCTAAGTCCTTCTTTCTTCTGTTTGCAGGAGATGAATGGAGTTTTAAAGAACATGCTTTCCGAGTGGTTCTCCACAGGATTCCTCAACTTGGAACGGGTCACTTGGCAATCTCCTTGTGAAGTACTCCAGAAAATTAGTGAGTAAGTGCTAAAAGTTGCTAAGGCTTGTTGTTGAAAAGGTGATGAAATGCTTGTGGCTGCACAGGTCCACTATTTTCAAGATGCTGTTTTTTAATACTGAACCATAAGGAGCAGCCATGTTTAACACACTAAAGCGCACACTTTAAAAACTGAAATAAGTAAATGGTAAAGAGAATAATTTGTCCCAGAATATGATCCTTTACCTCACATACTGCACTTGTAGACTGCTGTCTTTTCTTCCAACTTTCTCAGTTACTCTTCCCACGTTCCCAGAGGTGCTGCTATTACTTCTACAAACCCAGGCTCTTGCAGCACTGCCTTCTCGCGTTCCCTTTCCTCCCACAGATGCTGCTGCTGCCGCCATCACTGCTGCCACCTTCTCCCCTCAGTCTGCACCAGCAGTGTTGGTAGAGAATCAATATTTAAGTCTGATGCAGCGTGGGGTGCCCAACACTCAGCATATTTTACTTCTAATGTAGCGAGGCTCCTCTTCCTGGCTGGAATTGGTGAGGGGCACAGAAACACTTGTTAACTGTATGTGAAGAGAGCACCTTGGTTTTTGTAAACATTCTTTAAAATCTACAACATTTATTTCTGAATTTCTGTCACATATTCAAAGTTGTAGTGATGAAGTTGAAGGTGACTGAATCAAAGTTATGTTGGGTGACATTTTGTTATATAAAAAGCTTGAAGAATTCTGGATCTCCGAAGAGTTCTGAAAGTACATGACTTAAATGTTGATGAGGCAAAGAGATCTTATACAAGCTAAATTTTCAAAATAAAAATAATTGGTAATATTTAATTATTCTTCATGGTATTTTGGCAAACACACTAGACTTTCAATATGTAATTTTGGACTTGATGATCTTAAAGGCCTTTTCCAACCTAGATGATTCTAATAGATAAAAGAATATTTTGAATGATTGGTTGGAGACATGACGGTGAGAGTGCTCACAGACTCCTTTGTAGTTTGGGAAAACTAATTCCTTACAGGACTGTTCAGACTCATTCAACAGCTTAGTCATCTCAATTGGATATCCTGTTCCGAACAGAAAGCGCAAGTGAAATCTCAGATATATAATAAGCACATCCCAAAGATTTGCGATGTGCCTTTACAATCTACTTTATTACAATTTGCTGATTAATTTTACTTTTTTCACTTACAGCCTTATTCTCCTTGTTTGACTGGGGAGTTTTGTCACTGTCATTGATGAGAAAAGTACCAAGCTTATAGGGTTGGCAGCAGACCTTATTTTTAAATGAAAAAAAATGCATAATTTTACCTTTTTAAATTTTTTTTTATTTTCTCATTGAGTTCTGAAGCTGTGCATCCTGTGAGAAACTGGGTTGATATGAAGCATCGAGTTGGGTCATATAGAAGATGCTACTTTTTTTCTCACTGTGCAATCCCGGGAGAACCACTGATAGTGTTGCATGTTGCACTAACCAGTGACATCTCCAGCAGCATCCAGGTACAGTCACTGACGTGTTTAGTGCCCAGCAAAGTGCTCAAATTGCAATGTACTTCTTTAAAATCTGTAATTCCTTATAATATGGAACATTTGGGTTTGTTTCATTTTTTTAAGAGATGAGAGAATTGGTACATAAAAAGGGATGTTCTGTGTATCTGCTGTATTATGTAAGTTGAAATTTTGAGGTTTTGCTCAAGTGCAATAAGAATAAGAAAAGATATATATATAAGAAAAGATAGCAAGTAAGATTAAAGCTTCAAAGTGGTTGTGATTACTTCTGAAAATTTTAAACCACATTACAATTATTTCCTGCACTTGCTAATGGATAAATAGGTCTTCTTTCTACTTTTGATTAGATTTTTGTTGTTTCTCACAGAGGGTAATGAATAAAACAGTGGGGAAAAGTGTTAACACATTTGAAAGGTAAAAAGAAAGGCCCCCTCCCCCATATTGATGATAATAACTACTACTGACTTTTTTTTTTTTTTAAATTCTTATTTCCCCAGGCCATAGTGAAAGAAGTGCCGCCTTTAGAAACAGAAGATACAGACAAAATTACAACAGCAATTTTCTACTCAATCAGTTTGACTCAGCAGGGACTGCAAGGTGTGGAACTTGGGACTTACCTCATCAAGCGGGTTGTAAAAGAGCTGCAGGTAGGTGTACATAGGGTGTACTTAAGATGCTGTTGGGCCAATGTGCTCCTCTTATATTGCTCTTTTAGTTTCCATTTTGTGTCATAGCTCAAGGCAAGGAGCTGCTGTAGCTTCTTACTAGATCAACCTTTGAAGAGTTGGAAGAACATTTCTGCCACTGGTTAATGTCGGCCAGATGTAGATACTGTTACATAGTTGACATGTGCTGCATGAATTACTTGTGTTTGCCTAATCATGTGCGGTAGGTTGCTTAAAAGTCAAATTAGTACATTTCTGTTGAAGATAGCTTTCACATAGCTGTATTTTGCAATGTAGTGTACTATATGATTCACTACTCTCTCTCAGTTGACTGGCTGGGGCATTGTTAATGCATGCTAACAGGCTCCCTTCCAGGTGCCTGATCAACATTTTCTCTCTTCAGTGTACCTGACTGTTCCTTTTTAAAAATCTTACAGGTGCTCCAGTAACAAAAATATTTCCCGTACATTAATTAATTCATTTTCTTGTTTGTTATATTTAATTGCCACTGGTTATGTATGCAGTTTGCATGCTTGCGTTGAATGTCTATTAAAAAAAAGAGGAGAGACATTTCTTTGCCCAGGCATTTCTTGCAATGTATTAAAGAAGAAGTCTTTAACATTTGAAAGTCACAGGAAGCAGTTACTTCATGCAAGTCAGTTCTATGAATTTATATATCATTGCATGCTATGAGATTACTGTTACTAGTTTTAGGATGACTTCTTTAGAATCTTCTTCCAAGGAACTGAGAAAGGAATGAAAATTCATTAATTTATATACAGAGTGGTTTGAAAGGGACAGTCACTTTTCTGTGTTGAGTACATTATTAAATAGTCTTTACTACTTAAATTATTAACAAAGCTACCACTTAAAAGTAATAATCACTACTTGTGTTTATATTCATTGTTCCAACATCTGGATTAATAATGATGTCTGGAAAATTGTCTGTGATTTAGAACTTCCGTTCTGCTTACGAAAATAACTGACAATTGGATGCACCAGATTTCTACTGTTGCAAAATGATGGATTAGTCAACTACTGAATCATAGCTGGCTGCCCTGAATTTTTTTTTTATTTTCAATAGATATTTTGGCTGAATTTTGTTGCTTCTTGCTTTTGGAATGGCATTTAGATTAATTGTCTGAAGTGCAGTAGTCCAGGTATAATTAGGCTGTGCCATCTGTCTGATCTTAACTGAGGAGAAATTGGAATAAATTCATGGAGTTATCTGCTTTCACATCTGAAAAATAATTTCAGGATAATTGAGTGGTTCTCATAAAATAACCCTATTGACAATGTATTTGTCCATCACTAAATTGCTTACAACACTAGAAAAGTTATGAGTGAGTTGTAAAGGAAAATAGGCATACCGTACTTCGGTAACCTATTTGCAAGTTCTAAAATTTGATGTGTCCAACAGAAGAATGTGTTTCTTGTTTATACATATGATAAAGTTTCTACATTTCAATGTTATCAATTCCATCTCTTCAGTGTTGATCAAATACATGATGAATAGGAACCACTTTGGCTGAGATGCCTTTAAATATATTCTAATCATAAAATTATTGCCTCAAGCTTAAATAACTTATTTAATATTGAAAGCTAATTGCTTTCCATACAGTGCCAAAGGTGGAGGTCTTCCTCCTAACTTAAATTTTATACACTGCTTTAAGATGTTAGGAAAAATGTGCTGTTATTAGTAAGGTTTTAGATGGTGAATTGGACATGTACTTAGCTGACTATGAAGTTGTAGCAAAACTTGAACTGCCTATTTGTATTTATTCTATATTTTAAAGGTACAGCAATGTCTATGTATTGTCTATACACTGTTCCTTTTCTTGATGATAAACCTTGTTGGGGTACCATTGTAGGACTAAAAAAGATACAAAGGATAATCCAGGAGTGTTTATGTGTGATGGATGTGGTTCTCTAATAGTTTTTCTCCAACTCTTTGATGTTGTTAATATATTTTCTTTTCTCCTCACTTTCTTCCCAGTCCTTCATGCTTTCTTCCTCTTCATTCCAAAGTATTATTGCTGAATTTAGTGTCTTGAATTCTGCAAGAACTATCTCCCATTACATATTTTACGTCTGTGAAGTGACCCTAAACCATCATACTGTTGTTACCAGAATTATTTGGTGCACTTCTATAATGCCTATTCATTCACTTTTGTTGTAAATGTTGTGACTCCCATCTCAGAGCATTTTGTCTTTCAGTGGAGAGAAGCCCTGTGTATTTCAGCTTCAAAATATTTACACTGTGAAGTTTCTACAAAGTTAGATTGTTGAGGGCAAAGGCAGGGCATGTGATGAGTAATACTCTTGGCAGCCTGTTTTACCCATCTCCCAGAATTCTGGAAGTCCTACTTCAGTGCATTAATTGCACACACGTGTTCTCTTTCTCTCTGGTCAGGTCTAAGCAAAGGACTTGCCAAGGTTGTCTTTGTTCAGGTTGGACATAATTCTTTGGAGCAGCATTATAGTCACTTACTTTAAAAGGGACAAATGGTGTAGCAGTAGTGCTGAGTTGACTTGGTGACAGAAGCTGAAACCATATAGCCTCAGCAAAAAAAATCTTGGGTCAAGAATTACATCTCATTAAGCAAGCTTCCAGCAGCCTTTGTAAAAATAGATAGTTGAGGTCTCTGATTGGAAGAGGATTTTTTTTTTTTTATATAACCTTTGCATGGCATTGCAATAAACAAATCTTTATTTAAAGTGCTGCTAAATCACCAAGTGTTCCAGATTACATAAGTTGAGACTCTCTTTAATTTAACTGATAATAAAATCCTTTGGGAAGAGGAGACCTTTTGAAGGGATTGAGGATTTTGTTTTTCATTATATTTGAATTGTTGATGATTAATACACTTTTATAACTTGCCATTTGTTTGAGTTAACTTTTGTGGACATCTGTTTGATCTGCAGAATGCTATTTGATTCATATTTTCCCAAGGCACTGCAAACTCTTAAAACTTTTTTTTTTCCTCTAGTGAAAATCCTTTATCTGACTTTGCCTTAACTTAACCTGCTCTGACACTTCTACTTGTAAGTGCCATTGTAACCTCAAAACTGAATTCTCAGCTGTCATTCTTCATAAGGAAAATTCCAAAGTGGACCTGTCATGAATGTATATCATTAGATCAGAAAAAGGCATGCACTAAGTTAGAAATATGCTAATAGCCACTCTTTTTTCCCTACCATTGAAGCCTTTACTTGGCAAGATTTTTAAAAACTGTACTGAAACATTGATCTGGCAGGTATCTACACTATAAAGTTAGGTCTATAAATTCAGTTAGTACCAGATTCCTTAAAATCTTATTAATGGACAATTAAGATAGAGCTTAATTTTTTAGAAATCTTCTTCCTAATTTGCCTGGACTGGTCATATACACTGCTAAACATGAACATGTGTAGGTAGCATTTCTCACCTTCAAAGAATGTCAAGTATAGATTCCCTCATGAAAGTATTTCTTGCAAATGGCTTTTTATTAGGACTGTTAGGAAAACTGCAGCAGTAGAGGCTCTGGCAAAGATTACAACCCTCAATGTTAAGCGCTGTTAGTTTGAGGCACTGCATAGAAGTTAATGGCCCCTGCTTTTGAATTTTTCACTAATTTAAGCAGATGGAGGACGTATGAAGTTGAGACACAGGAATGGGTCCTCAGTTTCATCTCTTTATATATGCGCAGTTAGCAGTTTGAATCCTTAATCTCTACCTAGACATTATGATTTGGCGTTTGCCACAGGTATTGCAATATAATTGGGTAAAGGGGAGGGATATAACGGAGATCAGAATAGGACCATAGGGATGTAGCTTGTGTTGCATACAAAGGGCATCCTGGGAGAAGGTATGCTGCCCTAAATAGAAGATTTTTTGGTAGTTGCTTGGAAAAGGTTTGCTACACAAATAATTTAGAAGGGTTTTATAAACTGGCTTCTATTGTTTTCTGAGCATCTCCTGCTTGGATTATTTTTGAGCAGGCAGTGGGATGAATTCATTAGTCTGCTGATACCACTTTGGTCCCAGTTCTCCCTGTACAAATCTGAGAATAGGCAACCTATATGTTCTGTGTAGTCTCTTGGTTATATTAATATATATAAAGCAGGGAGCAGACTACAGAAATAATATCTTGTATTTCTTAAATTTAAGCTTGTATTGCTCCCAGAAATGAATTGGATTCTGAAACAATTTGAGACAACTAGTAAGAAAACAAACAAACCCCAAATTAGGTGCTGGAAAACAAGCAGACAGATGCATTTCTAGCAAGCTGATAGGTGCTGGTGAATGTGCAGACAGATAGATTTCTCATTAGACAGACATTTAATTCAGAATGTGTTTATAGCCACTCTAAATGGTCTGTAGCTCTGTAGAAGGTACATCATAGCAATTCAGTCTGCAGATGACAGACACAGATAACTGTGGTGAAGCCTTTGAGAAAACTGCTTAGAATTTTATAGCCTGTGGCATTTGGGGGAGAAAACTGATAGTTGCTGTGTGACTCAATTGAATGCTTAACAATTGGTGGCAGATTTTAGCTTTCTGGTTGGGCTGTTGATAATTGCTACCTTAATTTGATCTAGGTGACCTGGGGAGATCATAATTTCCAAAACAGGCTTTGCTTTCATTGATGAAAAATGTGACCTTGGACTACAGCTTTCAGACTGCAAGACAGTTTCAGATGAGATATGGATAATAGAAGAAATCTGCACTCTTCTGCAGTGAAAAAAACCCAAAAACGAAAAGACGACCAAAACCAGACATCTACCCCAAAACAAAATGAGCAGCTGTTTCTTAATGGTGCGTGGGTTTCTGACAAGAAAATAAACATTAATGGATCTCCACCAATAGCCTTAGAAACTAGCACATCAGTTTAGCAACAACATAAATGTGCACACTTTGCTGCATCTATTTATTTTTCTACAAGAAATGGCTACCTGAGATAAGCTCCTAAACTCAAGCATTTATCAGATATGTAGTAGTCTGTACTGTAGCTTCAAAATGGGGTCATTTTCCCATGTCTTATCTGTCCTAAAAAGTAAAAATATGCACATTATCCCATTTTGTAGTTATTAACAGAGTAGGAGCTACTAACTTCCTGATAAATATTTTGGGTTGGGCTTGGTGAACAGGTCACTCCTGAAAGTGAATGATAAACAAAGAGCTGTCAACATCACAAGGAGGCAAAATGTCAGTTGCTTCATCGAACTTTGCAGTGGCTTTTATTAATACACAAATGTGGGAAGAAACGGTTCATTCTCAGTTTTCTCATTGTGGGTGCTGCATTGTTACTCTCTCGGCTCTGCAAGCTGTGAGATGAGATGGGAATTGTTCCCCTATGGAAGCAATGGGCATGGCTCAGCTCCTGTGTGAAAAGCCCTGTTTGTTAGCTCTGTTCAATAGCAAAATACTATTTTCAAACACTGTGCTTTGTTAGCAGACATGGTGCCGAAGACTTCCCTTCCAGACTTGACTTTGTGGTAAGCAGCCTTTTCTCTTGGTCCAATCACTTTTTCCTTTTGCTTTTAGCAGAAAGAAGAGTTTCTGCTTCTCAAATTTCAACATTACGTTCCTTCTTCCCCTCTCGGGTTTTAACCCCAAACATCTGTGAAGAATTCATGAAAGAGACCTAAGCAATATATTCTCAAAGGCACTGTCTTTTATAGGATGAGTAATACAGTTAGAAAAAAAGGAAAACCTTTAAGGAATATAATCCCATATTCGGGTGAAAAAGAAACATATCCTGTATTCCTTGAATCCCTACCTAGAGGAAAATAGCCTCTAACAACCTTTTTTTTCTTTTTTCTTGGTTTTTTTTTTTCCCTTCTTTTTCACCCCACTGCACAATAGTAACATCTGTACTCCCTCTAGCAGCACATCTAGGATTTCTCATTGATAGGTCATTAATTTGAAAACTTTTACCGATTTATCCCTGTCTCTTGTGTTCTCTGTGTTATGGACTAAAGATGAACCTTAAAGCACAGCTGGGCATGAAGACATAGAAGAATGAAACCCCATTTTGAAATCCAGTGCCTTTTGGGGGGAGCTTGCTGCTGCTTAAGGATGCTGACATGAAAAGGGTACTTCTCATTATAGCTTACAGGTTTGTGTTTCTGTACCTTAAGATTCATTTGCAGGTCTGTCACATCCTAGACAGTTGCTGAGTAGTCATCCATCATTATTGTGTGGACAGGCAGAAGGGTACTGGGTCACTGAATCTTCAGAAGGGAGTTGTGGCCCTTCCTTCTGAGTAGAAATTCATCTAGCTGCAGTAAGAGCTGACATGCTAAAGGTCAAATTACTTGACAGCAGACTGTCTCAGCAGCTAAGCTACGACTGGTCACAGTAGAGTCACCACTGATCAGTTTTCGGTGCGTTGATGGAGAAATGAAAGTAGCAAGTGATGCTGCTCGATACCATCTTGACAAAACTGAAAGCTATCAGCTTTTTCTCCAGGAACAAATATCTTGAAGTTACTTTTCCAGTAGCCTTTGAAAATTCACTTCTGTGCCATCTTTCTCCCTCTCCCTTCTCCAGGAAATACGTGATTTTGTGCTACTGGTGTTGTCTTTGGTGGGGGCTGTGTTCAATCAAGGAAAGTGTAGCTGTCAAGGGGGGCATGTGAGCATAGCTCTCCTCTGCCATACTAATTAAGATCCTGCTGCTTTAAAGAAAAATGGATTCTAAATGTGATGATTAGGTGTACTCCTTGATTCAGAAACCTTACAAGGAGGTGGATGAAAAGTGATCAAAGGAAGATTTAGTGAGTGCATTTGAGTCTGTACTCAAATTTTATAAAGTTATTTTGAATTGATTTGTGGATAAATAGTCTTTATATCCATGGGGAAATATTTACTGTGAGATTGGGAAGGGAAAGATATTTGAAGTGAATGGAATTGATTTGTTCTGGTCCAAATTTTTTTTTTTTTTTTAATTTACTGTGGTCATTGCTCTCTTTTTCAAAAGCAGAGGGCAAACTTTTCTGAAAAGACTGAACTGTCTACTCTAAGAAACATTCTTTTAATTAAAATTCTATATCCATGCCTCTTGTAGCCATAGTCCGCAGAAAGAGCACAACCCTAATAAACTGCTTTGGTTTATAAATGTTGTATTCTCTAAAATTCAACAAAGAGGTGCTAAGATAGCAGCAGAAATTGCCTTCCACAAACATCTCTTCACATCAATTTCCAAATAATTTTTTTTCTTTTATGAAATGCACATGTGATGAAACTCGATAGTTGTATTTCACAGATCTTGTTACAGACTTGTGCTTCAGAATTACTCTTAAAAGTAAAGTATCATCATGTCCTTTAGTGGAGACTTGAAAAAGTCACAGGAGATCAATGCTTTACTAGTATTACATTATCTGACCAAGGTAGCTATAGCTGTTGAGAATAAGATAGTCAGGATCTCCTGGTCTCTCTGATTACATAAACGGTTGTTTTGTTCAGTAAAATATTGAAGTGAGTGGTTTTATGAAATAATTTGCTTTTTGCTTTATCCGGTTCTCTAAGGAGATGAAATGGGGTGTTTCTCTGTAACTTGGTCTGCCTTGTTCCTCTCTGGTACCAAAAAAAGAATTCTTTGACTTACATATCTGTGTAATGGTCCAAGAACTTCAGATAAAGGAAGCAAGTGAGGTTATTCAGTTTATGCAATTATAAGTCACAAAACTGAAGAGGTGGTAGATCTGAGCTGGTTGGTGTGTTGTGGGGCCGGAAACCAGCAGAACAGCCGTAAGCTATTCGGGAAGGAAAAGATGTTGTAAAGAACCCCCTGAACATTATTCCAGTTATCAAAGTTACTGGAATGGTGCTTGGCTCCAATCTGTATCGGAGGTGTGCCAGCCCTGCGCTCCTCGGCTTCTGCAGCCTCATGAAACAGAACGCAGATGGCAGCGTTGTGTGGGGCACGGTGGTACCTGAGGATGCCGTACAACCAAGCTAGCAGCAAGCGTTCCATTAACATTTGCTGGGGTAAGGTAGCATCTGAGTGATGATGACTTTTTAATGGTTATCTCGGTAATGCTCAAAGTAGAAAAAATGCATTTTGTAGTCATTTAAAGACAATTTTCTGTTGACATTAAGACACTTCTGTAATGTTGATAAATGTTGTGGTTCTTACCACTTCTTCCTATATGAACAGTAATTAAAACAACACAGCAGTTGTTTCACTTCAGCTCTGTCTTCCCTCCGTTCCTTGCCTCCCCAGCTCCTTCAGCAGGGTTGACTGGTGTAATTTTTGTTAATTCCAAGTGACAGGGAGTTTAACAACCTTCTCTGTTCATCACGTTAGTGTGCCCCAAAACTAACACACAGTTTTCCTTATCTATGTGTTGCTTTACATGATTCTGTAGTGAACAGTTTTTACTCATAAATTAGTAGTTGTTTTATGTTGTTAAAACAAGTACTAAACTGTGTGATCAATTTTTTTACTGCAAATACATATTTCTTATCTTGCTATTTTGTCAATGTAATTTACAATTTGGGAATGGCATGAAAAGCAGCTGCCCTGTATAAAGAACCTCTTTAAAAGAACTTCAGGAAATACTTCTTTCCATTAAAATCTAGAAATTGTACCTCCTCTGATTTTACAATAGACAGAAATAATACACTGCCCTTGATTGAAAAAAAGATAGTTACATGTGAAAACTAAATCAAATTTTAAAGGTTTTGAAAACTTGTGTGTTTATTTTTAGAAAAAAATCTTATTCCTCTGATTAACTTCTTTATGGCATGCAATTGTATTTGTTTATATCTGCCTATAAAATGATATACCAGAACGTGGTGTTGGTAACTACTGCATAAGTACTTTTATATAGGTTGTGTGTGTGGACTGTAATTCAGTCAGCATTAAAATTTTCTTCGTTCTCCAAGTGCTTCTAGTCAGTAACCTATTACTGGCAGAGTGATTTTTATTTTTTTTTGTCTACATGTATCAGTTAATTCTCAGAATCCCTAATCTTTGCTTGACATCAAGTGAAGGGTATCAGCTGTTCTTTCACTCAAACTTCTCATTGTCAATCATGACAAAACTCATGAATTATTTTTCTTTCCCTCCTTTTGTATGCAGAAAGAACTTCCTCAGATAAAAGCTTTTTCTACTCTTTCGCCTATCCCGGGATTCACAAAATGGCTTATTGGTCTCCTCTCTTCACAAACAAAAGAACTGGAAAGAAGTGGACTTTTTACAGAATCAGAATGGCAAGAAATCTCTGAGGTCACAAGAGACTCTACTACTGAAACACTGAAGAAACTCTTAAATAACAACGAGTGGGTGAGATCAGAAAAATTAGTTAAAGTGCTTCATTCACCATTTATGAGACTCTGTGCCTGGTATTTGTATGGAGAGAAACATCGTGGCTATGCTCTTAATCCAGTAGCAAATTTTCATCTTCAGAACGGCTCTGTGATGTGGCGGATAAACTGGATGGCGGACACAAGCCCGCGGGGCATTACTGCTTCTTGTGGCATGATGGTAAACTACCGATATTTCTTAGAGGATACAGCCAGTAATAGTGCAGCATACCTGGGGACTAAACATATTAAAGCCTCAGAGCAGGTTCTTTCCTTGGTGTCTCAGTTCCAGCAAAATAGCAAGCTTTAATTAAATACCGTGAAAACTAAGAACAAGCGTTCCTCACCTATAAAGAGCTGTAATATTTTGCAGTGTCTGTATTTAAGTGCAAATGTCTGGTATAACACAAATTTACTCAGCAAAGCAGGATGCCAAGTTATCTAGCTTATCAGTTGTCTTGCTTATATTGCCATATATTCAAAACCTGATTTGCTGTGATTGGGCCAGTGTAAGTTCTAGACATCTGTTATATGCAAATGGATTGGAAGTATGTATTAAAGGGTGAGTAAAATTTTCCCAGTTAGTTACAACTCAGTGGTGACTTGAATGCAAAACACTTGAGCCGTACCATTATTCTGGTGATAATAAACCTGTATAAACCATGTCTTCAAAAGGAGCTGCGCTTATTTGTCATAATACTATTAATAGTGCAGTACCAAAGTACCTGGGAAGAATTACTGAATGAAGGTAATTTTTTGGTCAAATATATTAGCAAAACAGTAATCTGCAATTTTATTTCAATAATATCTGTCTTTTTCTCCCTCAAAAACTCTCATGTAAAACCTCTTGGTGTTTTCCTTTATCAAACCCACTAAAAATCTCACTGAATCCTTGCTTTGGTGGACCATGGAAAAGCCTTGCATTAATATTGTTGAAAAATCAGGATCTCTCAGTGCAGAAGGTATGTAGTATTCTATTTGTGCTTTTGTCTGCTAAAGTATAATGAGCAAGAAGGAAGTGTTCAACTAGGAGAAGGGAGTAAGAGAGTCTGATAATTAGGGATCAGCTGAGAAATATCCAAATCTGTATACTTTGGCTCTGGTGATTTTTTTAAGTTAATAAAGAGCTTTTTTAATTAAGAGGTAGGTGTGACCTCTAAACCAATAAAATAAACTTTCTCAACAAAACATGTCTTGTGTATTTCAGCACGTACCTTCCTTCACCTAACAGCCGTCCTTGATAACAGCATCACCACAGCAGAAGGACCATCCTAACAGAATTTTATGCTGTTTTGTAATTTCTGATTTATTCCATGTCTGGGCAAATTCCTGTCCTGTTTTCAAGAAAAGAATTATACAGAGGAATTGAAAGTGATAGAGTTCCTGCTCGTGTATGAAACAGAAGTGAAGAAAGCTGTAAGTGTCCAATTAGCCTTTCTCCTAGAATGAAATTACGTAATTGGATACACTTTTTTCATATTGGTTATTAGAAAATAAAAATCTCATCCTCCAAGCTAGTAACTTGCGGGAATCTACTACACATATCTTCCAAGCAGAGAAAAGCTTGGCTTAACTTCTGTTCATGGTAGATTTTGCAACACTCATAGTTAAAGGAGAGAGTAGGTTCACTGCCTGTTATTCCCTTGAGAGCAAGGACATTTTTATACAGCAGCTAGTCATCAGTGGCAGTGATGCCACATTAGCAGTTGCAACTCTCCTATGCCATATTGCCTTCATTATGTTTTTAAGAATAGTTCCCCAAAAGTCAACAGCTTTCTCATACATCAACAAGTTAAAGTTTGTTTATGGATTTTGACCAGTTATGATTAAAAAAAAATAATAAATCCTCTCATCCCCTTGCAAGCAAGATGTGTCCAGCAAATTTTCAGTTGCCAAAACCACTGAAGAAAAATTGCATTTCCCTTGATTTGTGGTGGCATTCTGGTGTATATATGAGGGGCAATATGGTATAAGCCAAAATATAAGTTGGGGTTGGTTTTTTTGCACCTTCTCTGGGTAGCTTGCTGAATGTGCACTAGGAACACTTAGAAATACAAAGAAATCTGAAGATTATTTGATTATACTTATTCTCAACTGGGGAGCTAAAGACTAAGGATTAAACACTCAAAGCATTGGAAACTTTTAGTGAGAGACTTTGAACAGAGAACTCCATCCTAGCCAACCTGAGGAGATAACTTCAGAGTGATTGTCAGTTTTTGCTTTTGGATCAGTAGTTACGGTAAGTAGTCTGCACAACCACATGTATGTATAGTCTTTACAGTACTTCATGTGGAAGATTTTAAAATGAAAGTCTATGGTTCACCCTCAAGAAATGCTGGAAGTTGATCACAGATATTGAACAATTGCATGCCCAGAGGAGACTTAAGGCTGGAAAAGAGATGGGTTGAAGGCAGCTGGACAATAGGAGTCAAATGTATATAATCTTTTGGATTAATTAAGACACGTCTTCTCCTGGCATGGCATTGTTACATGAAGAACCTGGTTGCCACTTCTACTTTAAACCCCACATTTTTAAGGCATTATGATAATTTTGTTGAAGTTCCATCTGAAGTTTGTTGTGCAAGATTTAGATGTGGAACACAAACATTAGGGAGTACGCTCTGTGTGTGTGTATGTGTGTATATACATGTATATATGTATTTAGCACCCGGAGTGAAAAGCTTACTAAAAAGTGGCTATCTACAGTTTAGAATATCAGACTGAACAAACTACTCACACACTGCTTTTTCTTTTCTATGTAGCATGTGCATTTTGCTACTCAGGTTTTTGTACAGAGCCTTAGGGTGAACATATGCACATAACTATATTAGTACAGATATTTTCACCATGCAAATTACTACAGAACAGATTACTTCTGTTTTTAACAGTGATCAGAAGATGGCTTCATTCTCCTGCTGGGTTTTCTAAACTTTCTGAACTTTAGAATTCAGGTTTCAAGGTGAAATTTAGCTGCTTATATAAATATGTACAAGCCATTCTTGGCTGTGAGGAATAGAGAAAGAGACCCTCTCTTATGTTAAGCTCTTCAGGTTTGAGGAAACCAGGTCACTTACTTCAAATGAAAGACTTCTGGAAATGCAATGACTTTGTTACTATTTTGAAAACAGGAGGAGCTGTGAGGGCAATTAAATGTGCATCCACCTGGCCATACTTCAAAAAGAGCTAACACTCCTGCTTTATTGCAGATGGAAATACAACATAATCCTATATTCTTAACAGCTGGACTTGAAGGATAATGAGTTTTTTCCACTTGGAGCCCCAAAGAAATGTATGAGAATTGGTTCAGTGACATGAAGCGGTAGTAGCTTATAAGGAAGAAAAAGCAAATGCTGCTAACACTTTGTTCACACTTCAGTTATTTCCGTAGACCTCTGGCTTCCTATATCTAATACAGACACTACAGATCCACAGATCAGCCCGCAGCTTAAGGGAAGCAGGCATATCTGTTGGGGTTTTTTCTACCTACCAATCTTAAAATCAGGATGATAGATACTGGCATTCGGGCATGTCAAACCAGCCGTAGGAGTTTTTCTCAAATTCAAACCTGTCTGTACCCTGTGGTGCCAGGACTGATTGCTCAGCTGCTTACCAGTGCAGTTCAGTTGGCATGTCACGGACAGGTCTACCCCTTCTACCTCACCTCGTGCATATGCCACGTTTCTCTAGACACTGAATTACCAGTCACTCCTGCCTTAGCAGCCAATTTAATTTAGTCAAATTCACAGGAGCTGTTCTAAGGTGTCTGAGATGTGGGGCTGAGAAGCCGGTTATAGGCAAAGATGGAGCAACATCTTACTGGAGCTATTACAGATGGGTACATTTGTTATGGGACATCTGTTCTCCGTCAGAACTCTAGCACCTGCAGTTATTTCAACAGTTGTTAACGGTTTTGGTTATTGGTTGTGTTTTACTTTCTGAGGTCACTTCATCTGTTATATTGGTAAGTTAGCAATGTGAGGCCAAAAATTCCTACAGTGAGTGCTGTATCAGAATCACAGCACAAACTGAAGTGCAAAAGGATCATTTGAAGATGAAGGTGGGACAGTCTTTGCTCATAAAAGTCATCAGCTGTTAAGTGCTGTTATTTTTTTTTCATTGGTCATTGACTCTTAAGTGTCTAGCATGCTTGGATTTTTCAACTTGCTATTAAGGAGTGATTTTAGCATGAACGATGCTGAAGAGAAACAAATAAATACGCACCATCTTCTGTCATTGGCAGGAGGCATGCCAACGCATTTAGGTCAGGGGCTACTTTGCATTCTTGCATCATTTATTTTCTCAGCTGCCCTACTCAGCACAGTCAGTAACAAACAAAATACTTGTAAGTTACGGTGTCATTCCTTCCTCACAGAAACACACCTGACGCAACTCCTGCTGGAAACCCCTCCACGACAAAGTAATACGATTGCCTTGTTAAGAGCACAGGTTTTGCCAGTAGACTTTGCCAACAACCCTGGCCCTTCAGCCCGGATCCCTGGCTATTTCAGGACACTTCTGTCACCTTCTGTTGCCAAATGTCTAAAAAGAAAATTGGTGGCTGGTTTCAGTGGCTGACTTCTTCAGTAGGCAACGGTAGCTGCTGTGCTGTTAGGTGCCGCCTATAAAAGCATCACGGTTTCACAGCTGCATCCCGCTTTTGAAAGCAAATCGATAGAAATGATGTTCTTTTGTCGCTTATGCTTGTTTTATGAACAGCTTACACTATTTTTCTTGTCACAGGCATAGGACCTCTGTACAAGTTGTATGGAGTTGAGTAGGACCTGTGTTTTAACGTGTGCCCTGGGTGGGTAACAAGAGTCCAAAATCTTGCTTGTGTGGGGGATATTCAGTTTATTTGCAGATGCTGAGCCATTACAAAGTCCTGTTAAAAGAAAGGAGTAAGTGCTTCTTGAATCAGACAAACTTTCCATGTATGTTACTGGAGTTTCTTTTAGTTATTGATGGTCGTAACCTATGAAACATGCCTCCTGTGGTGCTCTTGTGGAAATGAGTACAAAGGTTTATTAAACCGGATAGAGTAAGGCAATGGAGTTCTGATTCATCAACCTCTTGATAAGGAAACTCCCCTAGGAAGGGAAAGATCAGAGTTCTGGTCAGCGTGCCAGGAGCAGTTTTCACATTTTTAGTATTGGTATCTTTAGAAAATAAGGAATAAACAATCACATTTATTATCTTTTTTATTTCTTCCAAAAGCATTTGATTTTTTCAGCACATTTGATAGAAAAGCAGATGTCTCGAAGACACTCCTTTCCAAACAGCAAAGATCAGGTGGAAGAAAAATACTCCATTACTGTCACTCAGAGGTGAAGGCCCCAAATGTTTCCCAAGCAGGTGTGCTAACCAGGGAGGTGTATAGATGTTCGTCACCATTTAGTGCCTGTCTTCAAAAGAGGACTCAGATGGACCTAAAGGGCAGTCCTGTGTCATGACCCTGTTCAGATCTGTTCCTGCACTTATACAAGTCAACTGTCTGTTGACAGGTATTTTTCCACATGGCAGCTGCCATAAATCTTCCATCAGGTCATCCACTACATGGTACACAGGACGCTAAAGGCAAGCTGGATTGCCTTGATGTGTCACATCCAAGCTAGTTGCTTTTAGGTAGAGAGCTAAGCATGGTGTAAGTGGGTTAGATTCAAGACACTTTGTAGTCAGTCTTAAGTTGTGGGTTTTATTGAGGATACCTGAAACTGTTCAGAAAAAAAATGACTTGTTGCCACATTATATCTAATAAATGATAAATGAATGTATACTCATTGCTCTTAAAATAAATCTGTACCAGGACTGATAAGTACTTAGAGAATGCTGAGAGACGGCAATGTATAATCTGACATGCTGGATAAATCATTAAACCTTACACTCAGATTGTAGCTGAAAGCCCGAGGACAGCTTAATGTGGGATTCTGTCTTCCAGTCACTGTTTCCACCAGTGGTTTGTTACGGCAGTTCTGGAAGCCATTACCCACCTGATAAGCCCGGCTGTAGGAGGGAGTCCGCACAACACATGTCAAACCCTGCTAAAGTTGTCACAGTTCATTGGCTTCTTTGGATTCAATACCAGCCTACTCACTAGCTACTACTCCTGGAACGCGCTCGAGCTAGTTTCCTGAGGGCTTCTCTTAATTCCTTCAGTGGTGTGGGTCTGGAAGAACAGCTTCTGGCATTTTAACCAACTTTTCTCTTGCTATCAACAAGCCTTAAAGTCTGGTATCAGCTCCAGATGCTTGCTGTCTGTGCAGACTGCTTAAAGAGTTCCCTTTTAATGTGGTTTGCTAAATGCTGGAATCTGCTGATCTTGTTTAAGTGCTACCATTGTTGAAGTCAGTGGGAGATTTGTTTTCTTAAAAAGTGTGGGATTTGGGTTGTATTGATTGTTTTGCCACAGTGAAGTCTTTACAAATGCAAACTTAAGGGCTACACGCTGCCAAGGCTATAATGAACACATGCAAATACAAATTTTTTTTTTTTTTTTAAAGGAGTTGCATTCATTTTTCATGTGGCTATTTCTGGAGATGCAGTAACTCCCTGCAGGATGCACTCGCTCACTGCAGTAGCTCACCCACTGAAAAACAGAAAAAGGTTATACTGCATTTTTGTATTATGTATAATATTTATCAATATCCATCTCTTCCTCTTTATCGTCTCTTTATTGTGGGTAGAATCAACAATTGTAATCTCTGAAAGGCAGCACCTGCAGCTAGTAGCTGAAAGACATAAACCAGGCAGGCATTGGGGCAATAGGATTGTGAGGAAATAAAAGATATTCTGGTTCCATTTTTAAGAAATGGCAATCAAAAAAAGGAAAATTAAGGTAACTGAAAAGGTAGCTGAAACAGATATGTGAAATTCTCCCCCAAATGTGATTTTTAAACCAGACAACTCACGAACCCAATTACTGGGGATTAGGCTGGAATCATTTACTGAATCTTAACCAGAGTCGGAATTTGGGAGTGTTGGGGAGAGTGGTGGAGAAAGGGAAAGAATGAGAATTAAAATGACCTAGGTTGTTTCTGCTTAATTACAAAAAAAAAAAAAAAAGAAATTATGCAAGAACTATAAATAGTGAAAAAATCGTTAAGTTACTACACTTAGATAGAGTTTGCATTCCAGAACATTATTGAAAATGAAATTTAAATATTTAAGATATGTTTGCTTAATTTTTTTAAATAAATGTTGTGGTGTTTTTCAAAGAATACTCTCGTGACAAGATGGCCTTGAAAGGTCATATACTTTCTGCAAGTAAAGCTCTCGTATGGAGTTACATTAAAGTTAAGAGGATGGCTGTAGGGTAAGGATAAAGTTTTAATTGGATTTTTGAATAATCATCTTTTGAGTTCTAACCAAATTTCAGATAGTTCTGTGTTTGAAATACATACTACAGCAGAGATCTTTGATCTCGTACTCAAAATCTGAAGCTCTATGCTTTATTTATGGCACACTAGTCGAGCCTTTCTTTAACATGACAGTTGCAGATTTTGTCATGAGATGGTGTCACCGCCGTGCTTGGCGGGGTTGTTAGCTCCGCTGCGGTAGAAGCAGGGTACCTGCCTGACAGAAGGATCCCACTAGTTCTGAGCACTCAGCATGAGATGGCTGCAACTTGATTCTAGCTACTACTTTTGTAGCGCATTATTTGTGCAAAGTGGAGTTTGTGTTTGTTGACTGCAGTCTACGCTGCTTGACAGTTTTGTGAATTGGGACTCGGCTGTCTCTTGCTTGACACTCAAAAGCAATGAAGTGGGGGGGGACGGACCCTACTGTGCCTGTGAAAGCCTGGATTCTTCAGAACCTTAGAGAAGACATGAGAAGAGGCCCCAGCAAAATTCAGCTTTGTGGGTGGACATCATCTCTCTGCTTCTCAGCTGCTCCTTGACCCCCTTGCAGCATTGCCATCCTCCCTGCTTGCTTTGGGTAGGCTCCCCCTCCTTTTTCCTTTTGGTGACCAGCAGCAGAGCTGGCACTACAGGAGACAGTTTGCTTGTGTCCAGTGGAAATGCCCGGTGCTGCACCCTGCTCTGGGTGCCAGGGACACAGCTGTAGGGACAATTCTTGCTCAGACTCTGCGATCCCAAGCAATGGAGCTTGCTGGGTGCAGCTAAATGCTTCAGAGAATTTAGCTCTCTGATTATTTTTCCCCTGAGCTTGCGCAAGCAAAGATTTTCAAGGCTTAAAATCAGAAGACATTTGTCCATCTTTCACAAGAACGAGGTGATCTCCCAGTTTCATCACCAGAGCACTGGGGCTTGGGGAAGGTGCTAAAGCATCTCCTTGAAATAGTGGTAATACACACTTGAGCAAAATGGAACCTGTTCCTCGTAATTTTGTTCTGAAAGAACTATCTAGGGCTTTTCTCCTTGCTGAAAAAAATTACCAACAAACACACCACTATAAGGTGGAACTTTCAAGCTGAATGGTCTAATTTGGCTTGGACACAGGCAAACAAATGTATGATATTTTTAAAATAATACTGGGCTAGCCTAATTAGGGACTTTTGCTCACTGTTTCCATCCCACCTTTTCCCAGTCAGCCTGTGGAGGGACACTTGACAGAACCATGAAAGATTATATTTGATTATAAGAAATTATTCTGTGCATCAGACTGTATTTCTCTGTTTTTCATTATGCATCTGACTAAGATAAGATTAAATGAAAAATCATAAAAACAAAAGAGAGTATTGTCGGAGACCCCAGTTACACAGTTTGATCAGGAGCCTGTGAAATGTCAGGTGAGAAAGAGCATTAACAGAATGAATGATGTAGGAGTGAATGCTTTTAAAACAGAAGAAGGTTGTTCTCACTTCTACATAGATTCATCATTTCTTTTCCAGAAGGAAATGATTCTGAGGATATTCAGGCTGAAACAAGTGGCTGAGAAAGGGAGTATTGAAAGAGCAGGTTTTGATCTAAAATATATTGTAGAAAGATATCACATGAGCACTTTGTGCTTCCCTGAAGTGCACACTTCTACGCGTAGGCCATTGTTAATGGAAGAGGTTTTATTAAGAGGAATTTATTTGCTATGCTGGCACTTCTCTTGCTATTTCTTCTCCCTCCCTAACGTAGAGTATGTATATACTACCAGTATGTATTTAATAGGCTTTGATGCATACATAATAGGAAAATGGGAAGAAAGAAAACATTCATATTGTCTTCTTTGTAGAAAAGTTCTTAATGAGAATAACCCCATGTTTGAGATGAACACACATCTGGGTCTGTTCCTTGAAGTAATCAAGCCATTTTCTTCCTTTAGCCCCTACTAAACTCTAGGGTGATTACAGGTTTACATGGGGAAAATAAATATTTGAAAAGAGAATGAACCTAGTTTTAACTATTAGCATGTTCCACTTCTTTTTTTGTCCTCAGTGAGCTTCTTTATTGGCATATCAGTGAGTATCATTTCCCATAACTGAGCTTATAAAAGTGAGTGAGAAAAGAGCAATAATTAGATAATCTCTCTGACTTTTATAGGATTAGAAACTTCCTGCCCACAGATAGACAGCTGAAATACTGGTTCTATTGAAATCAACATCGAAATTCCTAATGACTTTCAGGGAGCCAATAGTGATTTGTCTGTCTGCTTGTTCATTTGGTCTATCTTGATTTATCTCAGGTTTGCACTTCCTTTGTGTGCTTATTGCTCTTGATGCAGCCTATCAAGCCATGCAACCCCCTGTGATAGCTCTGTGGAGATATATTTAATTTGATTTGCTGCTGTCCCCAGGAGTTTATTCTCTGTCAAACAGCTGCCTGTTGCAGTGAAACCTCAATATAGAAGAGCATAATGGTTTATGGATGGAGCATTTAACAACCACCACTGAATGGCATATGTCTGAAAAATATGTTCAAAACATAGTCGTGGCATATGCAAAGGCCATTGTTCTGCAGCAGTTATACATCTACAAACGCAACACAGCTGAGAATTACCTGACAAGTATGTTCAAGAGTTTACAAACACCTCTGCTGTTTGAATGTTTCCGTACTGTACGGTTTAGTTTAATCGGGTTCTTAGGGTGAGAATAAGGTAGCTTCAGTATTTGTGCCTGTGCTTTGTTACTCTGCCATTCTTAATCTCTCTCCATCACTGCTTGTTGCTCTCTCTTCCCTCCACCTCAACAGAAGAAAAAAAAAGATGAAATAAATGTCTGCTGAGGATGACTGAAAAAAATCTGTGTTAACAGGGAATTAACTGAGGTTGCTAAAGCAAAAAAGACACAGAAAGGCACATCATTTGCATGTGTTAATGGGAATAAGGAAACTGAAAAATAGAAAGTGCCTGTGCTCCATCACTGCCAGAGCAGTCATTTGTAGCTACCCTGACACTGATCTACTGCCACTGGCTTTCTGCCAGAGTACATCCAGTAAGTGAAGTCCTGCCCTTGGTGAAACTGCTTTGATATTAATTTCAACAGGGCCTGGATTTTATGCACTTGTTTTCACGGAGTGATTAATTCCTATTGTTCCAATTTGCATGTTGCTTCTCCCGTGCTCTCAGGATCATATAAATGAGCAGTAAAACTGACAACAGAAACACTGGATTGTCATGTCGGAATGACATTTTCAACTAGGCCTAAAAATGTTACCTTAAACCTTAATGAAGTTTCCTGGGAGCTGGATGCCACGTTCCCTAACGACTCGCCTGCCCACTCTCTTTTCTCGAGGTGCTGTCCGCCCACGTTGCTCCTCTGCACTTCAGGCAGTTACTTCCCCCTAAGACCTTCCAGCTCAATGGCTGCCGGGAATATTCACAAATGTATTTCATGGCTCTGAAGACCTCACTGGCATTTAAACTATTTGAGCCAAACCAGTTCATTGTGAGAAAAACATTCCTGGATGGGATGTCAGAAGGGGTACCAACCCGCAGCAAGAGGATCCCAGCATGCGGTGTAGGGCGTTCAGCTAATAACCTCTTCAGCCAGCGCGGCTGGAGCAGGAAAAGGTTGTGTGAACAAACCCTTCTTATTATCCTTTGAAAATCCTGACCCCACAGATCAAATTCACTTCCTTCAAAAGGAGATAGTCTGTGTCTACAAGGACCCTGTTGAAATTAAGCTGAGCATCACGTATGTGGAGTCAAATTCAAGTTTGCCTTGCCAGAGTGATTCCTTCCCGTGTAGCTGTGTTGCTGTTTGGCCCCAAGTCTTTGCTACTCTCCTCTGGCTGATTTGCAGCCTGGGTTTCTGAAGTCTATAGTAATCCAGCTCCTCACACGGAGGAATTACCAATACCTGGCTCAGGTACTCGCACCCATACAGGTCCGTTCATTTTCAGAAGCATCTGAACACATGCAAAAGAAGTCAGGCTTAGTTTCTAGATCCCAGCATCATCTCACAGGCTGGGCAGCTGGTACCTTGAGTAAGTATGGTCCAAAGATCCTCAGGAGCTGCTGCCAAAGGGCCTTTTTTCACAACTAGGCTTCCGTGCCAGAACCATGCTTTTTGGGCAGATACTTTTTTCTTACATGGCTTTGGTGAATCCCAGTTCTCAAAACTCCAGAATTCTAACAGATACTCTTAAAGAAAAGAGAGAAGAAAAAAAAAAAAAAAAAAGGAAGGCAGTTTCTTTTTAAAGCAACACCTTCTTTCTCCGATAATCCATGATGAGTTTTTTAACTGCTGAGCAATGCAGTTAATGGCAGCTCCATGCTAATCACTGCATGAAAAAAATGGCCTGGAAAGTTACTGGGGTTTACAGGGATAAATCTCCAGTTTAGATCCTGCTAGCTTTCTTTATAGGAGGAGTCAAGATTTGTCCTCAAAATGTTTTGGTTTTGAGGACTAACTACCTCTGGCATCATAAGCACAAATTTGTCATCAGAATTTCATTGGGCTGAGGAAGAAAAAATCACGCTCCCTCACATGCTGTCAATCAAGGGACTGACACTTATATTACAGTCTCAGCTGAGCTCTTCACATGAAACTATGGCATATTACTGCAAACTTCCAGGGAACTGCCCTTTTTAAGGAGAAAAAAGGAAAGGAAAAAGAGTATTTACCTTCCCTCAGTAGGGTCCGTTTGTACACAGCAAGGAAATGTCATAAGCTTGTTCTGTGAGTGACAGACTATCCTAGACTGGCCAGACATGTTCTAGCAATAAGAGGCATCAAGACATTTTGAGGGGAAAATCTGCAGAATAACTAATCCAAGTAAATCGGAAAATAGTCATAATCAGTAATAGGATTAAAGTCCTGATCCAGATCGTCTTTCATTATTTCTGTAGGAAATACTGTTGCAACATTGTATCAACAGTGTAGCAAATGCCCATGCCAGAATACAGTAGATGCATAATTAAAATCAACATTTTATTTAGTTATTTTTATTTTTTTTTAAAATTATTATTATTTTAATGTTATGTGGAGGTACCAGCTGTCAGGTGCCCCTCATGTCTCCTGGGGTCTTCTTAGACCGGTGGCCACGTGCAGGTTTTAAACTCACCTTTTTCGAACCCTTCTGGAGCCCCGATGAGCTGCTCGTCTGAGTGCTGTGAACACCGACTGCTCCGAGTCCTGCTCCGTGCTCCTCCGGGGCCTCCGCATCCAGAGGCTCCCATTTGTTCTCCGTTCACATCAATATTCACCTTTCCCTTGTGGTTCTCCACCCCAAATCTCAAAGAGGTTGTCTTAGTTGAAATCCTGAAAACACGTCTGGAGCTTGTTACCGAGTTTGCAGCCTTTGCGGTTCTCCCATAGGTGTAGGTTTTGCGGTGCACTGTAGAATACTGCATTGCCAAGCTTACACCTAGCTTTACTAATTGTTTTATACAATACTTCAGACAGTACATCTTTTCTGTGTCATAGTAATGCAAACTCATCTTCTGGAAAATTACTGACTATATTTAATCAGTTTTATGGGATGTATGTACCCTCCTGAATAACGAGACTGTGGTCGGTGTCTTTTCTGTTGTGTTTGGTGCCTTGGGCTTCAGGTCGTTTTGTGCTTCTCAGAGAGCACCGAAACTTCAGGATATAGCAAAGGGGTCTGAGGAACATTTCAAAATAAGAACAAAGTTATTGATGAAGGGGACTAAGCAAAAGTGATTGTAGGAGAAAACTGGATTAAAGTGAAACATCACAGGTCTCCCTTCTGCTGGGTCACTATCAGTCTGCCCTGGATCTTCTGATGTCCTTGAAGTTTTTCTTGAGGAATTTGAAATGTTATTTTTTCCATGCTCGAACAAGAAATGCACTTATGTATTTTTAAACAAGGTGTTGTTTTGTCTGGATGTATTATTCTCTGAGTAGAATGTTGCTGTGCATTTCCAATGGGCAAACAATCCAGTTGTTAGAGAAGCATGAGGAGATCTGATAAATACTGCTTGAAGTGGAAAAAAAAAATGTCTGGAGGTACCAACAAAACGTATCTATTGAATGCTAACAAAAAAACCATTTAATGCTTTATGGTGAACCCATCCACATCTCTAAGATTCTGGAGAGGATATGAGTACACATTCCGGTTTTGTATGTTTGTTGCAGATTGTTACAGGAGTGATCTGGGTTATATTTTGAAGCCTTACTTACGAATAGAGATGTGTGGAAGAATGTAGTATGTTCAGTTTGTAAAAATACCAGCTCTAGAGCGAAAATCGGAGGAACCTTTGGAGGAATTAACACCACCTTTTTGATTCATTGGGACTTTTATGGTTTAGGATATCATTCAGTAAGTGTCAAAACCACATTAAGACACATGAAGATATGAAATAAAGCAGCATGAAGATTGTTTTTGCAATCCTTCCTTAAGTGTCTTGGGGTTACTCTTTTATAAGAGAAGGAATTTATCTTGAAATTTGTCCAAAGGGACAGGGAGCAGCTCAGCATGGAAATCATCAGAAGGGAACACATAAAGCTTAAAATTCCAAACCTTGATTTTTCTGACTAACTTCCCTCTCATGAATCCAAGTCAGTCTGCTTCTCCGCTTATTTCTGTACCACGACAGTACTTTGTTGGTAGCTATATATATACTAGAACATGTACTCTAACCATTTGTAGGTTTTTTTTCATCCAGTAGTGTCTGTAATTCTTTCTAATCTACTTAAGGGATTTAACCAAAGTATTAACAAGACCCAGAAGGCATAATGTTGTTATTCTGACATAGAATAACACGAATATCCTTTAATATAGGTAAAGTCTATGCTTCATACCTCAGCTTTTCTACACTTTACCATTTCCTTCTTTTCCATTCTTTGTTTTCACTTTGGAAGTATGTCAGTTCTCTCCATCTCTGTTTATTTATATGATCAATAATTCAACATGAGATAGTTCCCAAACGAACCCCTGAAGGAGGTCTAGGTGAGACTAAACACTCTGCCACGGGATCTTTCAGAGTCTTCATTTTATCAGTAAGTGTGTGCCGAGTCTTAAGCCTATGAGTGGTCCCACTTCTTTGACTTAATTACTGAAGCACCCTGATGAATTAGGACTCCAGGTTGTATCAACATTGTATCGAATTATATCAGATGAATCCAGCCTCCATTGTCACTGCTCCAAGCTGGGCAGATGTGAGCTAGCTCCCTTTTGGAAACCGTACAGGCATATTAATGAAATGATTGGTTGAAGCTCATAAGCTTTGTTGATGAGCTAACTTAGGGAAAAGTCTGGACCCATGTGTTTAAACGGTTTCAGACCAGAGCAAGCCCGGTTATAACACGGGCAATCCGTGTTTGCCATTCTCTTACCTCTGCAAAGGGTTGCTGACCAGATGGGACAAGCGAGGAAGCCAGAGCCAGCGTGTCCGGATGAGTGCCTTATCCAGGGCTCTGCTAGGTCTCCTGCTTGGCCAGCACCACTGGGCCAAGAGCTCGAGTTTGTTTGCACATCCTTTGCAAAACCTGGACATATGCTGACACTGGTCACCCTAGTATAGCTGCTGGCAAACTGGGAGGGTTCTAGCCTGGTAGGCACTAAGGCTTCTGATCCATGCCTTCTTAACCCACCTTCAGAGCCAGAAAATAGTTCTGCTTCATTTCAGTGCCTCTGCAAAAGATTTACTATCATCCTTGTTTGCAGTAGACAAACATACCCAAAGATTCTAAGGTTTGATTTGGCAATGGGGCTTATAAAATAACAAACATAATCCCTCCATCCTCCACTGAACAGCTGGTGCAAACTTATTAAATGGCAGCCTCATTTTGCACTGGCTTCTGCTGGGTTTTTAGCTCCTCTGCTCTCTGCATAGTGTGCTCACTCCACATGGGCTTTCTTTCCTGTATTTCCACTAGCCTTTCCTCTATTTACTTATTATTTGCATTTCAGTACCTACTGCTTTGTGTGATGTTTGATGCTTTCCTTCATGTAATATTACCTTTGATCTCCTGCCTCCTGTCATCATTCTTGACTTCCCACTCTATGATATTTCTGAACTACTTTTCAAATCAACACTTTGTAACCTTTTCTAATTGCGCTCCCTCCCCTACCACTCCGTGTTTGAAAACGTCTCATGTTCTTATTACGGCACACCTCTTCACTGCTGTCTGTCTTCCCATCTGCTTGCTTTTCTTTGAGACTTCAGCCTATTCTATACACATTTTTATATACATAATCTCTGTGAGCGTTCTTGGTCCTCTGTGAACCAGTAGATATTTAGAGAGCCTTGGGGTTCAGCTTTCCCCAGATAAGATATAAGCAACACAGAATCAGGTTGCATAGATATTTTACTTAAACTGTGCACGGGAACAATAAACTCCTGCGAAGAGGTAGTCACGCGCAGAGCGTGCACAATCACTCCAGTGATTAACCCAGTAATTAACTATGAATACCTGGCTCCCACATGGCAGAAGTTTAGCCGAAGTCTGGAAAGTGTTTGCCTCATACTGGATACTCTCTTGTTGCCATAATGCTTACATTAATTTACTACTACTTGACTAAAGAGTCCTTTCATATATTAGAACAAAATTAAAGTGTAGAAGTGCTGTTTAATTGTTTTGTAGAGCAGTGTACGTGTGGATGCAAGTGTCTTGCTAAATACATGAACACAGATAATCCTTGCTTTCTCTCTTCTTCCAAGCAAGATTTTTTTTCCTTTATACATCATCCCTGGAGAAAGGTTCATGAGTGAAAAATCATTGCTAACTTCATTTTTTGCCTTCACTGTGAATTTCTTTCCTGGAGCAATAATAAGAAATAATGGGTGTAATGTTTTCCTTCAGAATCCATAGTATGTAACAAATTGTCTGTTGTTTTATTTGTTGTTGCCATATTAAATTTAAGTGTATTAATTTTTCTCCTTGGCGTATCTATTTTATTTTAAGTTCAGAGGGCCTTCCAAACCGTTTTGTAATAATATTTTAGGAGCCAGATCAGTTTTGTAGTTAGAAGTGGAAACAAAGATTTAGGTCTTGAGTCTCACACTTCCTTCCTGGATTAACTTCAGCAGTTCCCATCACCATAACCAGTTGTAGACGTCCAGTTTAATAAACCAATCACCATAACCAGTTGTAGACGTCCAGTTTAATAAACAGATTGTAAAGCAAAATCAGTCAGAGCCTACAATTTAAACTGGCATAAGAAGAGAGGTGTTTTCTTGGTGTCCCCAAAAAGCAGACTGGCTGAGCCACAGAAATCAGTGTCTTGTTAGTCTTAATCCCTGTATGTCTCAATTTACCTTTTTGTAAGATGATTGTAATATATAATTCATAAAGAAGGAATGTTCAGTCTATTTAAAGCTTGTGAAACATTGCATAGCTGTAAGTGGATTGCATTTGATGAGCACTACATTAAACGATGATATTATTTTCTGTCATTCTGAGATGGTTCTGCTTAAAACAGATTTGGAAAAAAAGGCTGGATGGGCAGAATCTTTTGTCATATCTGAGCAAATTTAGCAAATCCAAGGACAAAAAAAAATTCCTTAGTTATATCTTTGTGACCCTGTTTTCTCCATTAGTTTGTTAGAAGAAGAGACATTTGTAAGTGTATATGGTACGAATAATAACCTAGTGTTCACATTTTGGTCTGTAGGTGGTCCATATTAATTTGACGAGTGAGGAGTCTCATTAATGAAGGGTGGGCAAATGGAGATTAGAGAATCTTAAATCTGCACTGTCCGGGTCAGACTTGCCGGGACCTGGTCTGTGCAGATAGTCTGTGTTCACCTGGACAGAAGGTTGGAGGGACGGAGTGACAACGCAGACTGCCCCATCCTTCTAAGTGCTCCTGTATTGACTCCAGCCAGGTAATGCCGTCACAGAACGCAATTCTTCCGCATCCAAGACTAAAGTGGGCTCAGGGGTGAGCGTCATCCTTGGTGCTCTGTGCCAGAGGCACAGGAAGCACCTCACTGGCCTTTATCTCCTGCTAGACACCCAAACCATTCCACCATGCTGCTGAGATCTAGGCTTACCTCTTGCCCAGTCTGGTAAACATCAAAACATGAGGAGATTTTTTATCTATGTTAAAGAAAACAGGGTTTGCAGGAATATAATTTATCCTTTGAGAGCTCTCTCAAAGCTCTTAAAAAAAAAAAAGGTAAATAACACATTGCAATGTTGGTTTAAAAAGTCTTTTCAGTATCTCTTTAGATCTGAAGAGAATATATCTACTGATATTTAGTTTTCTTCTCTTTCGGGTTTTTGAAAATATACAGCTGCTTGCTCAACAGAGGTAGCAGATTTGAGGACAGGCATTCTTGATTATGCTGCAAATAATTGAAGACATTTCTTCCCATGGTATTCTTAAAGGTGCAGTTTTACAGAAGCACCATAAATACAGAATCACTGCTTGGGCATTTCATCCAGCAAACAGAAGCTCCCATTCCATGGACATATTAAGCAGTGAAATGTAGTCTTGGGAGCGTAAGCGTGGGAATGATGGCTGCTGAGTTCTTTGGCTTACAGACGCAGGTTGGCATGGGGGTGTTTGTTTCCTCAGTTCTTTCTGGCTAATATTTGCTGAGTGATTTTTTTCAGAAATAGTTTAATCGCTTTTGGCTCCTTTGCAAAATGGGTAGCATTCTGTTCTTACTCATAAATGCTGTTTGATGATACACTGAGATCCTGAAATGAAAGCTGCTATATAACTTCAAAACATTGTTGTTAAGCTAAAAGTGAAGCAGCAGCATGAAGTATGGATTCAGCTGTTAAAGCTGGAGACTGAAAACATACAAAGGAGTTTTGCTCTGGAATTCTAGATCTAGATGACTTGTTAGGGCCCTAGCTGGTCCTTCCAAAACTGACAGTGTTCCAGTGCCTCATCCAAGCAGATCCCCAGTAAAGCAGGACAATGGTTTAAGCAGGAGAATTTGAGGTCTTGATCTGCAGCATAGTGTTTAGTATAAGTCCTAACTGATTTCTTTTTCTTTGGCTTCTATTCTGGATGGGAAAGTTTTCTCTAGCCAGCTCAGTTTGGCTTTCCAGGTAGTTCTCGCATTACGTTCTTTTGATGGTGGTAAATTGTAGTGCAATTGTCGTTTGCACTAGATGAGATTACTGCTATACTTTGCAATCTTTTAATTTCTAAATTTCTTCTCATAACTGCAAACCAAAGAGAGTCTGTCTGTCTTGTCTTGGGGGAAGTTAACCATGCATTTTACTATATTGTTATTAAATGCCATTTATGTTATTCCACGTGTACTAAGCAAAGAATGGACCATTTTAAAAATAATAATAATAAAACCTAACTTACCCTTGCATCCAAACTATGGGTAATCTATCCTTTACATCACAAAAAAAATATTTGTAAAAATCTTTAAAAAATTTACACATCCCACCAGTATTCTCTTCCAAGCCCAAGCTACGCTTTTTTCTTGTCACCCATATGTATTTAATATACTTTGGGACTTATAAAACAATATGACTTAGGCCAACAAGCACACAGCTCTTCAAAGCAGTTTTTAAATTATGTTCTTGGCCTGTAGCTAACAGTATGCTTATAACACAATAGTAACAGTAAATAAAAGGCAAAGAAATAACCAGGAAATATAATCAAGAAAGAAGAAAATAATCTCCCTTAATAAAAAGGAGATTGCATTATACAGTCATGACTCCAAGTGCCATTAGGATGTTGGGTCTCCATTATCTATAATACCTGAAATATTTAATTTGCAGCTATGAGCAATCTTTAACACACCAAAAGGCAGGGCTCGTGCAAAAGTAATTTGGAAGTACTCAAATGCCGCAACTTTCAGCCTCTTTATTGCCTGAGATATGATTGCTGTACTTTAGAATACATTTTTCACACTGCCAGATTCCTTATTTGCTTTGTTGTGTAACTTTAACTATGTCTTCTTTCCCCTTCCTTTTTTTTTTTTGTTTGTTTTGTTTATTTTTGTTTGGGTTTTTTGTTTGTTTTTGTTTGTTTGTTTTGTTTTGTTCATTTGTAACAAATTCAGGGCTGGTGAGTTGCCATTAAGGGAAAGACTGCAGTGTCATAAAAAACCCCCACTGTGAAGTCAGGGACTCTGTCACAAGATATTAATGAGAGGGATAGGTATAAAATCAGGAGATTCAAATCAATGAAGCCATCTTATAGGATGAATATTGGTACTGTATTTCCCAAGGATGTGTTATCAAGCCTTTTATTTGCACAGCCATGAAGAGCTGCATGCTTACTGAAGTGCTTCATTAAATTCCTGCCTGTAGCATCAATATACATATATTTATTGGCAAGATGCAGCTCTGAAGAGTAAAACATTCACATTGGGACCTGGAATTTCTATTGTACTATCATATTCCAGATTTTACAAGCTTGAGTAAATTTGGAGTTAGATACTTTTTGCAGAACTGATAAGGAATGCATGCAGGGGAAATAAAGATTTCATGCTGCAACACTGAGGCAAAGTTATACGATTTGGTGCAACGACCGTGCTAGTTTGTCCTGAGGATCCACAGGCTGGCCCCTAAACTGACATAATATGCCTTATTTCTGTTGATGTCACTTGAATTACGATGGCTTACTCAAGCTGAAGATCTGTTCCTATAAGTTAGAGGAATGATTATTCCCCTTTGGTGACTTAGAGCCAAAACAGAACAGAACTGTGACAGTGGGAAAGTGAATTAGTCATAGGTGATAATTCAGGAGCGCTGGCCCGAAGCTCTGCTCAGGGCACGAGAGGGCATTAGGCGAGATGCTCCCTAGTTCAGGGCATGAACAGAAGTCTTCATGCAAGTTATGCTGCTGGGAAATAAAGCTATGCTAGCGATGTTGTGTGCTTTTAACCTTCGGTACATTTATGTGAGAAAGCAGGGGGAATGAAAATGTGTAAATGTGCCTGTCAGAAACCCTGATCAGTCTGGGAGGTTTATAATATGCTTGTAAAAATATACTATGGTCTGTGGCTTTTATATGGTAGTTCTTAGGATGGAATCACAATTTTTTAAATAACTGATACTTAAATCATAGGAGAGCAAGTCATAAAGAAAATTGTACTGAGATATTTTTCTCACCTTAAAAGGATTTGTGACTTTAACAAATGAAATGTTTCAGCCTCCATCAGGCAGCCTCTTATTCTGTACATATTTATTCATATGCTTAACCTTGGGCTCTGTGAATTGTCCCATTAACGGCCCCCCTGATGCCCTGCTTTAATATCAGTTAGTTAAGCCAGGTAACAGCAAGGAACCCTGGAGAGAGATCGGGATGCTATTGCACTAAGTGCTGTACAGACACACAATAAAAAAGCGTCTCTGGCCCAACAGTCTTCCAGGTAAAGTCCCGAGAAAACAGATGGATACCAAGAAGCAGGCTCAGAGAGAGCACAGAAAGTGCCAAAATGTTGTGGTCAGTCGGAAAGTCAAAAGTCTAGCCAGGCTTGACTCATGGCAAGCTTACTGTTACTGAAGGGTTTAAAAGAAGACAAAGAAGTTGCTTCAGAGGTGCTTGAGGAGTACGTGCCTTAGGGGTGATTCAGTGAGAAGACAAACAAAAGTTCCCCCTGGAAAGCTTAAACCAGTGGGATGAAAATTATGCATATCCACAAATCTTTGCAGGACTGGTGCCTATGTGTTCAGGGTGATTTTTCACATGTTTCTCATTATGTACTTGGATGGTATAGTCAAATCTTATATGCTTAGCTCTCTGGGGGGAAATAATTAAAGATTAATAAACAGATTCAGGACAAGAAAATTCTAATTATGAATAGGCTGAGTTCTTCAGCTCGGAAAAATGTAAGAATAGATATATAGGAGCTATGTGTGAATAATTTCCATAAGATTGGTTTGCTTAAAAGCAAATATAGCTTTCACTATTTATGACTCTTCTCTTGGATGGTTGCTTTGGTGTTTTTTTGTTTGGTTGGTTGTTTTCTGTTTGTTTGTTGTTGTTTTTTTTTTTTTAAAGGTATTTCCTTAATTTTGTCCTTTTCCTTCCTATTCTCTCTAAGCCATGGTTGAGGAATTGCCACCATTAATATTTCATAACCTCCAGAGTACGTGCTAAAAACATGGAAATGTAGAAACAAATCACCTTTTGGTATTAATGCAATATTGCAGAGTGTAGTTCTCAAGGCTGTGCAAAGAAAGGATTAGACTTTATGGGAGAAAAAAACTAGCAGTAAAAATGTGTCTAGCAAAACACATTGAGAGTTTTTAAACAGTTTAAACAATTTTATCACATCCTGTAGTGACTTATTAACAGTGTCTTCAACCTTTATATATTCCAATAACAACCTGATGTCTTCATCTTATCTTATGGAACTATAATTGGCTGAATCCAGGTACCAGTGCCTGGAGGCCATACAGTCTTATAGACTTTAATGGCTCATTAGGTATTTATTCACTTTAACTTAAACAGCTCAGCCATTTGTGGAAAATGAGCCTTTAAAATAGAATTAGGGTCTTTTTACCTAAGTGTAGTGTATAACCTGAACTGCCACTGAATTTAAATTTCCAAATCTGCCAGTTTAATTTGGCCTTGCTGTCTTCCCTTTTCAAAATGGGTTATAGCTTTGTAATAACTTCTTATGCTGAAGAACTATGCTGGTGGTACTTAAATCTGCTTGAATTACGCAGAATGATTCCTTTAGTTAAAAAACAAACCAACCTCCACTACATGTGTGGTTAATGTATTTCAATAGCTCATGCTGACAGGTGTCATCTCTACAGGCTATCTCTAGCCTTTAATCACCAGAAAGCAGAGACCGGAGGGGTCCTAATTAATCTGAATTTTAGCCAGGGTGGTGGGTGGTTCTACTTCACCGTTCAAAATAGCACAAGCCTCAACACACATGGTGCACCTTGGGTTGCATCCAAAACCATGAGCCTATGAGAGAAAGTAGACTGTAAACGATCACAGAGGATGGGGAGAACGTGATGGTGAGTTGCCTTTAGCGGTTCCAGCTAAAGCCTGCACTTTGTATGTTTAACAGTTGTCACACAACAAACAAACCGAGTCTTCTCTTCTGCTTACTGATCCAAGTCTGACACAGAGGAAAACATGGTTTGTGTGCAGGATCTCACAGCTCTGTGCAGGACCACCGAAGGATGCTGCGCTCACGGCACTCCATGCCTGATGAGCCAGGGTCCCCTCTGCGAAAGGCTAACTGTGTACTGCTGGCTTGTTAAAACTGAACCTGTCACTCCCCAGGAGTGGTCTGGGAGAACCACTCTGCTGGATACACTCTCTCCTGTCTCCCATTTTCTCTGCGCATGATAAAGATGACTGAAAGTCAGCTCCTTCCATACACTTTGGAGTCTCTGTTTTCTTTTCCTGAAAAAATATAGTTAGTTCAATGAAAATGTACCATAACCATAATGTTGTTGAAGGGTTTTGTTGCAAATTACTATGCAAGGAGACATGCTCTTGGGCTTAAAGGAAGTTCATTTCTGTAATGTGGTTAGCTTTATGTAGCAGTCACTGATTGTTTCTCGGTGCATGCAAGTTTTGCTGAAGTATACTCGTCCTTCACTGCCCGATGCTGCCATGCTAGGGACAATGACAGCGTGGGCACGTGGCATGTGAAAAAGAGCATTATGTGAAGGACGCCATAGAATTTCTTGCTGCATTAGGCTTTTTGGTTCATCAGGCTCTCTGTAGGAAGGAGGGAGAAGGCTAGGGAGAGTTCTTGCCCCTTGAGATGCTCTGGTAGTTTAGTGATGACAGGTAAAAATTCTGTTCTAGAGCCAAGCTACACAATTTTCCATTCTACTAAGTCTATTTCTTTCAGACACCTGTATCATTAGGCTCAGGCATCACAACCTAAGAGAAGTTTTATTTTATGAATGCATAAAATAATAATAATAACTGGAAATTGCTTTTAAGCTGCCATTTTTTCATGTTTCCTTTGTTTGTTCATTTCCATTATTTATATAGCCTGACAATTTCCATATTTTCTCTATTTTGTTGAAAAAGATGCTATATATTTTCCTGGGGGAGGGTTTGGATCGGTTTTGTAAAGGCAAAAATATAAAGCTCTTAAAATTATTAGGAATCAAAATGGTATTTTTAATATGAACAGATTGTGATGGACTATGGATGCTTCAGCCTCCTGCAGGCATGGGGGCAGGGGGGGGGGGGCTAAAATACAGCGTCGTTTGAGTTGTGATGGAAAGAGGGAACAGGATGAAACTGAAGAAAATCAGATGTTGCTTGTTCCTCCATTTAGAATTAAAGGAGCAGTAAAATACCGAAAGATTCTGATTCTTCCAAAGTGATCATTAAGGTTCGTTAGTTACTTTAATTCACTTAGAGTGGTGCTTAAGGACAATTTGTTCCTGATTCCCCCCTGCCAGCTGAAGAAAATGGTTTTCTTTCCTCTTCCTCCCTTTTTACCTGATGAGACCACAGAAGGCGTGGTGAAGAGGGAACGGCTGGAGACAGGAGCCCGTTTACTCATGCCATGTCCCCTTTTTGTTACCCCGTGCCTGTTTTCTGCATGCTGAACGGTATCTAGAAGTTTGAATACTTGATTTAAATGGATTTCAAATAAGTGGCAGAGGAATGCATGAGCGGTGCCCTCTGTTTATGGCAGAGAACAGCAGAGACGGGAGCCTGGTGACCCTTTCTTTTAAGCTTGTATAGTCCCTGCTGCTCTGACGCTGCCTGCATTGATCAGCACCTTTGACAAATGAGTCCATTATTGTCTATACGAAATGTTTCTACGAACCATTTTTTAAAAAGCAATACATCTACAAAATTAACCCCTGGACAGCTTTTAAGACTGTCCTCCCCCAGTAACATGGTTACACTTAGAAAAGGTGCCTTGATATTTAACTGCTGCAGACTACTGGGATGATATCCGTCATTTATGCTATTGAAAAGATAACAGTGATAGTGTCGTCAGGACTGAATGTAGCTATGATGCACATAAAATGCTGCTATATCCTCTACTGTATCAGAAAGACTGTAGCCCACATCACAGAGTGAATAGAGGGGCCACAGTCCCTCAACCTCTTCTCTTTCCCACCTAGTAGATCCCTCCCAAGAAAGATGATTAGGTTAATGGTTCTTCTGGGGCAAGATAGTTACTACTAAATCAACATTACTTCCTAATGAATCATGGTTTTCCGTGGAGCTCTTGAGCTGGGCCTAGCTCTGCTTAATTTAAAGTAGCTGTGTTGACATAATATATTTAGACTTCTGTAATGTGTTTGACTTAGTACTGCACAACATTCTGATTAAAAACAATTATCGCTATACAAAATCGGTGTTGTACATATTAAACGGCTCCCAAACTGTCTCGATGATAGCTTGTGGAAGGGAGCTCTAAATCAGGAATCGGCACTCGGGGGAAGTTTCCAGTTCCTCTGGGGTCTTGCCATGGGTTTGGCACAGAAACTCCAACCAAGGTCTGCTGGTGTAAATGAGGCAAAGGGCTGATTTCAGTAGTGTGTCGGGGTTGTGTGGTGGGTGGAAGCTGTGCAATGTCTGCTTTCAATATAACAAGACCTAGGATCATAATTTAGGCTACACTTCTCCAGGAGGTGCTGCATAACAGGAGTGAATTAATCTGAAGAGGCATGGAGGACATCACACGTACCCAGCTGCTTGTGACTGCTCAGAGTAACGTGGTAACTGGGAGGCTGATGTGTGACTGTATAGACAAGCAGGGTGAGGCAGGTTGTACTGCTTTACTAATGACAGAACTACTGTTCTGGCAGAGGAACATCGTGTCAGCTTCTGGAAATTGCCCTTCTTTTTTTAAAAGCTTCTTTCCAGCCTGTCAGTGTGTGGGTGCTGGCAGTGAGGGCTGCAGGGACTCTGTGAGGGGAGGCCGGGCTGCCCTGTGTCTGGGTGGTTCCAGGTGGTTCCGGGCGGTTCCAGGTGGTTCCGGGCGGTTCCACAGCTGCCCCACCACAGCTGAGCCCCACCACAGCTGAGCCCATCAGCAAGGCTGGTGGAGCCTCTGTGGAAGCCTGTTTAATTAAGGAAGGGGGGAAATGCTGCCTGGGAGTGAGGGGAAAAAGGTGTGAGAGAGCAGTGTGAGCCTCAGGGGCAGAGGAGGAGGAG
>VXBL01004079.1:347000-468538 GCA_013400195.1 Aramus guarauna | reverse complement strand
TACTAGATAGGTGGCAACTAACAACAGAGATTTAGTATTCACCTGCACCTTGCAGTACAAGGAAGGACAGTAAATAAGAGGTAGATATAAGTGTTGAGGGGTTAATTTTGAGGAGGCTGAAAGTAGGTGAGTGAGGTGGAGAAGAGGAGCACACAGCAGCAGCTTTCCAGTAGATGGCTCTGTTATACACCAGACTGTCCTGCAGCTCCTGCACCTCTCCCCAGTGAACCTGCGTTTTGTCTCAAGCAAACCTTTTAACACAAAACAGATGCACAGATCTTTGCCTTTTCATTTGGGCATCGGTGGTAGGTGTCTTTTTTTTTTTTTTTTTTTTAAATTAATACTAGTTTTCACCCCAATCATAACATGTAATTATGAAACTACCATGACAATAAACTTTCACCGTTAAGCCCCAGGACACAGAATATACCAGCACTTGGTAAACTGATAGGCTGAGTGAGGACTAATAGCTGATGTAGAGTTCTACTGAATTATTGGTTGCACATCTATTCATATAAAATTTAACAAGGCCAATTAAAGCCTTTTGTTTAATGCAAGGTTACTTCCAAATGGTATTTCCAATTTCAGAATTTTTGTTGTTTTGTTTTTTGCAAAGAGCACAATATGGGATTGATGAGTCTTGTTATTTTGCCTATAAAGAGAGGTCTTAAATGCTTACAAATGCCTGCCAAGTGCAGTCATTCAGTTCTACACCACAGAACTAGATGAGTTTTGCTCGAGTTATAAAATGCATTAATTTAAGATTATACCCCTGTATGCTGTGGAACATATGTAGGTACAGCAGAAAGCTGACAATTTGTCAGGCCTTTGTCCAAGACCTTTTCATGAAGAATGAGATCCCATTTGGATCAATTACAAATGAATAGACATTATACACTCAAAATCATGCCTTTGTTGCTTAACAGTGCAAAATATTGTTGGTATAATTATTTTTGTGCAGTCCTCTTGCCCTATGGCATTGATCCAAATGTGATTCCAACTCTACCTGGCTCTAGCCCAAGACCATTTTGCATAAGGCCCTCAGGATCCTAACTCTCTCATTCAGCCATGACCAGTGTCTGTGTTTTTGGTTCAACATACAATAGTATGTGCAGGGAAATTCAAACATTGTTCTAGTTGTCAGTGGCCTTCTGCAAAAATTGGTACAAATCTCTTGTACAATGCAAGTTCTTCATAGATTTCTCCGATGTATTCCATACACTTTTAATTTTTATATCCCTGAATGTTTTTGTCTCACTCTTTCTTCACTTTGGCCCCTGATATTTTTGGAGACATTGTATCATTCTGATTTAAAACTCCTGATCCATCTGTTGCATTACACACAAGCAGCCATGCATGCGAATAAACTTTTATTAACTGGGGCACCAAATCCATTTTCAGTACCACATAATTCAGAAGGGAGATGGAGCATATGACACATAAGCAGAGGTTGAGAGAACTGGGTTTGTTTAGCCTGGAGAGGAGAAGGCTGAGGGAATTCCAGCCTTCCAATACATAGAGAAGGGTTATAAATGAGTCGGAGCAGATTCTTCTCAGAAAGGCACTACAGAACGGCAAGGCACAACAGTTACAAATTTTAACATGAAAAATTCCAACTGGATCTGAGGAAAAACCTCCTCACAGTGAGGATTTTTAAGCACTGGGAGAGGGGCCAAAAGAGTAAAAAGAAACGGGCCAATATTTTCATTTTGGGCAGTCCAGAATTTGACTGGACTGGTTGACTCTTGGCAACCTTATACAACTCTAGACCCAACCCTGCTGAGAGCAGGACCTTGGAATGGATGACCTCCTGGGGTTCCTTCCGCAGAATTTCTCCACAATTCTATGACCAACATGTCTCCTGGGTTGTTGTGGTTTTTTTTTTGTTTTTTTGTTTTTTTGTTTTTTTTTTTCACTTCACCTCATAAGCAAGAGGTAGCTAATGTATTTTCCTAGAAGTTTTGGGTGAAAAAAGCCAGGACAAAACTGCTTGGATTAGAAGGATTTGGAATCTGTGATGCTTTTTAGATCTTTGGGAGGGAGGAGAAAGAGAGACAAAATCTAGGTTTGGCTCTTAGGACACTTCATTTTTCCAGAGAGATGTGTGTTATAAAGATTTTCTTTATGCCAGAGAAGCTGTGGTGTTTAGCTGTGGTGCTCATTCTCATGTCCTTGTGTTGGACACAGGCTATTGAATGTGTTGTAGATACTTCCAATCTAACAAGACTCCATTCTTTCCTCCTGCAAGCCTCAAATCCTTATCCATATTTTTATGTCTCTAAAAATCGAATGGAAAACAAGTCTGATGTCTTAAGCTAGACCATACTACTGAGCTGAGAGGTACAGCTTTCTGTATCAACTGAAATTTCCTGGCAGGAAATGGGTTCCTTCCATTCCTGTACTAGCAAGATTAACTCTGGACCCCTCAGGTGGTGTAATTTGACAAATCAGTCTTTGACTAAAGCCAAGGCTAACAGTCCCCTGACTCAGGAACACGTCCTGTACTTTGGTGTATGTAACAGATCCCACAGAGTTTCTCTGATGTTTTCTAAAGACTTGGAGAGAGGTGAAGTTGGGCACATAGGAAAATCAGAGCTTTGGAGATTTATGCTTGAGTATACATCTCCAGAGGACGTGAAGGAGGCGGGTTTTACATTTACCTGCAACCTGTTGCAGAAACATGGAGGATACTTTCTCTCTTATCAGACATTGCAAACAGATAAGTGAGTCCAAGCTTTTCTCAGAAATAACTTGCAAGAAACAGCTCTTCATGCTACATAACATAAACAATTGCTAAAATATGCAGATCAGGAAAACTAATGATGTGTAGTACTATAATGTTTTAAATGTCTTAATTTAGTTTATAGGCACTCCAAAAAAAACCTCTTAAGGAGCCAAGCATCAATAATGTGAGCCTGTGCTAGCTGAGTAATTACCTCTCGGTACTGAATTCTTAAATATTAATTTGCTATATGCTATTCATCATGTGCAACACTGTAATCTGTGAAGGCAAGGCAAAATCAAGGCTCCAGAGTAAAAGGAGAGAGTAACTTTTTCAGCCAAGGTTCAGCATTGCCAGTTCTTCAGACTTGCATCTCCCCCACTTCTTGACAGACATGCACATAGACAGACATAGTTTCCAGTGCCTGTTGTCATGGCAAGTACAAATACTGACATGATGTCATGCATATTCTTCAAAGCACTGCTGTACATTAGTTGCGGAAATGAGATTGCAGAAATGTGATGGTTGATAGGGAGAAGGTGTGAATGTCTGAGACTTTTACAATTTTACCAATTTGCTCCTAAATTACTGCAGCATTACTTTTATTTCCTTATGAGGTAGCCAAAGAAATACTTACGGGTTTATTTTTGCCCTTAGCAAAGAAGTGCAGTTCCTGTTGTTAGTGGGGTCAGTGAATATCTTTGCAGAACAACTTCTATGTAATCAGATCAGGGTATATTTGCATTGCAAAGTGCAATATAGTAAAGACACCCAAGCTAAGTTCAAATGAATGAGGTCAGATACTAAAGGCACTTTAGCTGCAGCAGTATACAACAGCTCCAACTAATTTACTCTCTCTCATAGATTGTAAGGAAAAAAACCCAAGTTTTTAACTTTGAATCCTGAAATGTATTTAAAATGGTCTAACGTTATATCTCGTGCTTTTTCCACTACGAAAACTTCACTTCTTGGACTTCAGCTCTTCCTTGTTCTATGAGAGAGGCAATCTGTATCTAAGATGGGTAAACAGAGGGGAAAATGGATGTATTTCATATGCCCTGAAAATAAATATAATTGATTTGGAGAATTTTCTCCTAGGTTGAGCAGGCTGTATTGGTTGGGTAGGTAGTCTTTTAATGCAAAGCTCCGTCTGCTGCTATGGTTATGGTCATGCTGTAGTCATGCTTTGTTATGGTTATGTTGTGGTCACTATTGCTAGCTGTAGCAACCAGTAGGATAACAGATTTCTGACTTGAGAGAGAGGGAAACCTCAGCCCTGATGGAAGGCTCTACTTCTGCTATTAAGAAAATTGCTGCAAGTACACCAGCGTGCCTAATAGACAATGCCAATAAACACTGGGGTGGAAAAAAAATATTCTGTTTTTATTACTTATTTCGTGTAGGTTTCTTGATAAGTGATTTCAACCACTTGGGACCTCAAGGATCTAATTTAAGCGGCCAGTCTCCACAGAGCCTGTGGAATTACAATACTTAGTGGAAGAAATATGAATAAAAATCTGTCCTTTTTGATTGTGCTTCATGTTAAAATGTATTCATTTGACAGGAGAGATCCATCAGGGTGGGTGTTTTCCATAATTTGGAAAGCAGTGGACACCTAAAATTAGGCAGAGAGAATGCACAGTCCTTTTTTCTTTTTCACAATGGTTTATCCAGTAGTAAAATAAGATTAATTCCACTTACACTCTCACAGGAGTGCTGTGGAGTACAGGAGTTTTCCACAATCCTTCACAAATTTCCTGCGGAGTTTTACACTGGCTGTATAAGCCAAGATATAAATCCATGGCTGGGTATTATGTATTTCCAACTGTCTAAAAGGCTATGGCTCTCTTCCCTTCTGGGTATTATGAAGTTGAGGGTATTTTAATCCTATGAGAGGACAAAACTCTAGCTAAAATCTACTGGAAAAATGTCTCTACATGGGCTCAGTTTAAACATCTGTAGACTTTCAGCCAAGTATCAGAACACGTCTCTCTAACTTTGCTTGTGCATTCCCTGTCTGCTCATGCTTCCTATCACAGCCTTCTTCATCCCGTGTCAGTGAGAGAATCTCAAGAGCATGTATGTGTGTGTGCCACAAATATGTACTGTAACTGAGGAGCAGCTAGTGGAGAAATGTTCATGTTCTAGTTCATCAGTTCCTCAAAGAGCAAAGTCTCTTGGGAATGAAGATTGTAAAATGAGACAGTATACTCAGACCTGAACTTTCACCAGCTGATCACAGAGCTACACACAATGTGCTCTTTGGGCTGATCCTTCAGGGAAGAACATTTTCTGATTCTGCATCATCCAGTTTGGAAGTTGTTTACCTTTTTTAACACAAAATTTTTAAATGATACTTAATCACACCAAAGAGCTTTCTTTTCCTCAGACAAATTATGTATTTACATACAATTCTCTAATTGCTTACAATATGTTGTCTTCCAAATGTAACACCTGCTTGGGGATGTTGCTAATTTAGATATAACAAGATAAACAGTAGAGTTCTGCATTTTATAAGGCAGGAGAAAAGTAATTTAAAAATATAATTAATTAAGATTACATAATAATAGGGATAAAAATAATGATTTTTTCATATTTCATAGCCGCTTCTGTAGAAAATGATTTATTTTGCTATTGATTAAGGGCATATTTCTAGGAAAATTTGGCTTCATTATATGACAGGAAAAGAAAAATCATGCCTCCTATTTAAAATTAGGATATTTTAAAGATGTGCAGCTTTACAGCAAAAAAAGGGCATATTATTTGGCATATGCAAATCAAGGAGGAAGAACTGGAATTCTAAGAAATTGGCTGCAGTTCAGTGCAGGTGCATTACCTTCAGAATCCCATTTCAGAGGTGAGATTTGTCCTGGGCTTTGCAAGGGCACTGCGTAAAGTTGCTGGTTTAGGGCTGGCAGTGGCTTTGCATCCTGCTTCAGTGCTCTTGCAGAGGCAGACATCTATGTCTCTGCTGAGTGACAGTATTGTGATGATTCCCTCAGCGTATGCTTAATTTCTGCGTCTGCCACTGTCTCTTTGCATTCTTGAGTCTTTCTTTACAGCTGCCACTATGCCCACCAGAGCTCAGATGGAACGTTCTGAGTTTTCTCTGTCTTTTCTTTTTGTTTTCTTTCTGTTTTCTTTCACTTTCCTGGATTTTACTGCAGAGATCTCTCCAAAACATTTTTCTTCCATTTTTAGCTGCCTGCATAGTACAGTGGGGCATAAACATTCTTGAACCATGGGGCTTCACAGGCAAGGTTAGGTAATTGTTAATAGGTAGAGCTGTGTCTATCCTAGTGGAAGTCTTGCCATTCATAGTTGCTTCCTTTATTGACAAAAATGAGTTTCTGTTACATTTAGTCTGCTTGTCTTGTTCTGCTTTGTGTGTCATAAACTAAAAGGCCTATTTGGTTGTGGCTGCAAAAAAGTTGGTTGAGATGAAGCATGGGGAAATGATGGGCTGAGAAAAGCATTTTGATTTTCACAAACCATGTTTTGAATATTGTCTGAGACCATTCATAGAAAATAACTGTACAGGGATGTTGTATCATTTTTTTTTATTCCTACCACTCAATTTCATTTGCTGTTTTTTCTTCCTCCCTAGGACATAGCTTTTCTTTTCTGAAGATCTGAAAGTGCTTCACAAATTACTGTTTTCTCAAACTCATATGTAGTTAAATGTAGTTTGTCTCCTTTTTAAAAAATGGAGGGAAAATAGAATGCCTCCTTTGTCCACTGTCTCCAAGCAGATGGATTCTTGCCTCCAAGCTTGGTTTTGGTTCATTCAATGAGTTTCTGAGTTGCAGTAAACCCAGTTCCCTATGGCTCCAGAAATGTTGTTCCTTTTTTTCTGGGGCCTGATTATCTGCTCTTCACATTCTTATCATGAGTCACAGGTTCTTGGCTGTGCTGCAAATCTCCTGCCTACCATTCTTGAAACCCCCAAAGCATTCTCAGCTGCCCATCAGAATCCAGCTGTGTCCATTCCCTCCCACGCCCTGTACTTCACCTGAGTTGTGTTTAAAAGAAATATAACACAACCCGATAACCAAACAAATCCATCACAGGAAGGGTTTTCTTTGTGGACTCACGAATCTGAACCAGAACTCAGATCCTGTTCATGCTTTTAGCATTTGATTTTGCTATGGAGCATTTCTGCTTCTGTAAAGATGGCTCTGTTAAATTTAGTGCAGTGCCTTTGATAACTGTACTGTGACAAATTGTAGTCATGCCACACAATGCAGTGCTCTGATTTCTGTGGCCTGAGAATATTTACAGAATTGTATAAAGTCACTTCAGATTTTTTTTCCTGAGGAACATGTTTCATTTTACATCTGGGTCTTACTAAATCCTAAATGAGCAAATATGGAAGGGACAGGAGGGGGCTGTGAAATAATAGAGCCTTTTCCTTCGTGCTTGAAGTCCATTCTGTGCTGTATGCGAGCAAATAGCTTTGCCACCTGCAGCCATTTGCAAGCCAAAATGAAATGAGCTGATGTTCTCTGTGCTATTCCAAGCATACAGGTGTCCACTGTATGAAAAGCATTACTGCCATTGGCATCATTGTTAATAGTGTCAGCACAGAAACCAAATGGCTCTGTTTTGAAATTGCCCTTTACACTGAACTTGGGGCATGCTGGCTGGCAGTACGGATGAGCTTTGTCACAAGGCTGTACCTCGTTAACAAGGAAACAAGATTTCAGTCTTTAATGTTTGTAGTCCAATATCGGCGCCCAGAATATGATTCAAAGTTCATTAAATCACTGTGGTCTGTTTATTGAATGCAAAGACCTTTAAACAAGGTCTTGAAGTCCTTTTTAGAAAGGATACAGAGCTTAAATTGCAAGGTAGACCAGACTTCCTCTATCCTCACCCATCTTCTTGTCTCTAATAGGATTATTACCCACATTTTCTTAGAATCATAGAATAATTTGGGTTGGAAGGGACCTTTGGAGGTCATCTAGTCCAACTGCAATGAGCAGGGACATCATCAACCGGATCACGTTGCTCAGAGCCCTGTCCAACCTGACCTTGGATGTTTCCAGGGATGGGGCATCTACCACCTCCCTGGGCAACTTCTTGCAGTGTTTCACCACTCTCATCGTAAAGAATTTCTTCCTTATTTGTAGTCGGCAGAACCTGTTGGAAATTTGCTGTGGCAAAAACATAGTGCTGTTGAAACAAGAACTTTTAGTGGGAATTTATTTGCTAGTTTTGACAGGAAGGGTGTCTCAAATGTAAGGTAGAATTTCATTAGTGTATTAGCCTAGTCACCAAAGGAAACAAGGCAGTGATGAGGGAAGTCCTTTGCCTGCTTCATCTGTCAGTCAGGATTCCTCTGATTGTGAGGACAGGAGGTTACCATGTTGACAGAACACAAAACTTTATTCGTATGTGCTTAATTCATAAGCAGATTCACATACCGAAGCAACCTGCCTTGCCTCCATTTTGTATCCAAGAATCTAAACATTTTCAAAATTTGAAACATTTTCAAAGGGCAATGAAACTGTTCCCCTCAGCATTACTTTATAATTGCTGTCCCCCACTCCACCCCAAAAGTATTGGACTTTTTTACCACTGTCGTTATTATTTTGGAAACCCAAGGGCAGTTACTGAATTAATCTCTGAAAGACAGATTTTTAAAAGTCTTATTCTCATGACCCTTCTAATAGTGTTATTAAATCTGGTGAAAGGTGACCATAATTTTAGCTGCCGTGTCAAAGTATTAGCTATTTTAGTCTTATTATTGGCTCTGAGCAACACTGAAGAGTCAATACAGACTGTGGAAGCAGCATCGGCCGAGAATCCCCTCCACCTGAGTTCTGGTCCAGTTCAGTGGTGAGCGTGAGAGAACTGGAAAGTAAAGGCTGTGTAACAGCAGGGGACTAAGCAAAATAAGAAAGCCTGGCTGGAACAAGAGGAAAAAAATAACGATGCAAATCAAAGCAGATAGGCAGGTGAAAAACACACATTGAGGCAGTTGAGTTAATAGAGGCTTAGAAAAATCATGTTATCATTTGGTTGGAAACCCCATCAAATGTACTTGGCAGAAGAAATTTATTTAGATATAACTTCAGAAAATCCCACAAAGGATCCATTCTGACATGTGAATGCCTCGCATTATCTATGAACACACAGGTGGCTTTTGGATGCAACACGCTGCATAACAGATGCCTTTGCCTGTGTCTCAGGAGCCACTCTTTGTGCATTCGTTTTGAGCCAAAACACTTTGACAATGCAAAAGATTTGGGAAAGGCTGCTTGGCTGATGCTTATGTTGTGAAGTGAGCATTTAAAATAGAAAATCTGGATTGTTTTCATTGGTCATTAGAGGATAGTTTAACTAGCTTACTGCTTACTGCTTTTATTCCCATAAAACTACTTAAAATAATTGTGGAGACTGAACCATTGCAAAATAACCCTTGTTTATATGTATGTATATTGACATCACTGTCCAATTTGGTCTTTGGTACAAATTTCATTAGCACAGAATGCATAAACACAAGTCTCAAACAGCAATCAATACTTCACTAATATGCCATAAAGTACTACATCATACATTTACATAAATGATTAAAACTTCTGCTTTGCTAATGCATGCAAACTTGGTGCAGTGCAGATAACAATGCTGCACACCCGGCATTTATTAGCACTGTCTTCAGCATTGCTAAAGTTCAGAGATAGGGCTCAAGAAACTGCAGAATTATGGAGCCATTAAGTAAGAACTGTTGCCTGCAATGAGAGAGTTCTACTCAAAGAGATGCAATGGGTTTTTTTTTTTTGTTGGGTTTGGGTTTTTTTGTGTGTGTGTGGGGGGGGGTTTTTTTGGTTTTTTTTTTTTTTTTTTTTTTTAGGGATGACAGTGATTGTGAAAACAAGTCAATCCCCTTAGCTATATCTGGTTTTGAGCTCTAAGACTGCTAGGGTTTAGTTACTTGCAACAATTCTTTTGGAAGAACAATTCTGTGGTTATTTCAGTGATTTAAAGGTGTAAGAGAAGCGACTGTTGTGCTCCTGGCCCACAGACATCTGTAACTTAAACTTTCCCATATATGATATAGAAATATTCTAATGATTATTGTGGTCTCAAGGTCTTATAGTTTGGGTGACGCAGGTGGGAATAGATCGCATGGGACATTAGCAAATCCATGTACACAGAAATACAATTCTTTGCATGTATTTCAGCAGGATTTGGATTAACTTTTTCAAAAGAAAAGTTTATCCATCTGTATGCAGATTCGCCGTCTCTCAAAATGCACAGAATCCCTCTGAAGTATTTGCACACACTTCAGTATTTTCAGTGCTGTGCTATTGCTTGTCCAGTCTTTCACAGAAATACATTCTTATTTCCCATTTCTGGAGGGATGTTTGCTTATCTTCTTTCAACTGTCTTGGCCTTCAGGAAATTGAAACAGAAGGGCTAAGATCCCTGCAAGAAATTTTGTTTCACAGTGCTATGTTACTCCTTATTGCTGAATGATGAATACCAATTTAATTATACTTGGGAGTCTTGGCTGAGATTTCTTTTGTTAAGTCAGAAGTGTGGAAATGAAATTCAGCTACTGTTAAAAAAATTGCTACAATACTACTATAAAATATAAAATTTCCAGTGTGTCTGGCTTGTTCTACAGCCCTACTAAATTGAACTCAATTAGGCTGCATGTCTCCTTTATTGTCAAATATATAAAACTGCTACAGTCACATGTGGGATGTGGTAATGCATTCAATGAGGAGATTTGTCAATAACTCTAAACCATGTCCTAAGGCGCCCTTTGCTAAAGCTCCTTTTAAACTAGTGCGAATGACTGCAGGTCTAATAAATACATCTTTACCTACATTTATAGAATCATAGAAACATAGAAAGGCTTGGCTTGGAAGGGACCTCAAAGATCATCTAGTTCCAACCCCCCTGTTACGGGAGGTTTTAAGGTATTTATTATGGAATGGAACCAAGGGTATGCCATAAGATGAAGAATTTTGCCCTTTTAAGACTTGCGAGCAGTGTATGTGTGCATAGATGGATAAATAAGTATGATCATTATAAAATTTCTTTTGTGATATGGGTGAGGAGCCTTCATATAGACACATTTTGCTTGAGTTTGGTCTTTCTGTGGAAACATTGTAGATGACATATGCTTCTGACATAAGCTGGTCCATTTCCAGAGATTTCAGTGAAGCTTCATCACCTAACATTGGTAGAATATTTGACCTTGTTTTGGAGAAAACAAAGCAAAACATGTCAGAACCTGATGCAAAATTCCTCTAAGTTCTCAGAAAATCTCAGTGACCTCCACAGGCACTTCATGAAGCACTGAAATTATTCATAATATCTGTTTTTGGGTAATTTTGCTGTTATTGCTGGTTCTTTCCCCACCCCTCCTTAAACTTTACTAAGCAACACTGGTATTGAAGTAATATTTCCTAAAATATGTGCTCTAGCTGACAAAATGTCAGCATAATGTTGAAAAAAAAAAAAAAAAAAGTATTTATTTTTTCCTGAAGAAGTGGGATGAGATGAAAAGCCCCATTGTCAGACACCTATCGGAGTAGGCAATTAAGAAGCAGCAGTATACTGTTCACATTCAGAGCATAATTCAATAAATACATACTGCATATTCACATTCCACAACTAGTAATTACAAACAGATGCAATCAACAGGTCTTTTTCAAGATTTTTACAAACCTCATCGAACTGTTAAGAAACCTCAAACAGGAGTTAATTCAAAAGAACGCCCACACCACACACTTTCTGCTCAAATGTGTGTGCTTTTAGTGCACCTTACCCTCCACCCCCAAATAAGTAAGCAAGTAAATAAATAAATAAAGAGAGAAACAGAAATGTGTGGGCAGGAAAGATTTATATAAGGAGAGAATTAAAAATTCAGCATGATTTCAATTATAGGGAAGTGCCCCAAATGTCACCTTTTAAAACAGACTGGGCCTAGATTCTCAGTCCTCGTCACTTCTTGTGCTGCGTAAACTGCAGCACAGTGATGGCCTTTAGGGAGTTTGTACTTACTCCATGACGCAAAGGTGGCAAGTCAGAAGCAGTCCTTGTGGCTGAGCTGCTCCATAGTCAAAACACCTAGGAGCAAAAAGAGTTGAGAAGAAGATCCATGCAAAAGGAGGTGTCTTTCTTCCTCCTTTTGGGTGTAAAGATGTTATTCAGAAATGCCACATTTTCTTGATGTATGGGAGTTGCAATGCCTGTTCAAACCTAAAGGTTATTTTAACATTATGAAGACATTTTAACAGCTATTGAAACACAACTAACACAGCTCCACCCGCAGTTTTCCTTCTGCACCCTCGGACAGCATCAAACAAGGAATTGTGATTACAAGACAAGTTTGTTTTTCTGAGTGGTGTAGTAGTTTATGCACAAGGAAGTTCTGGAAAGAACAGCAAATATTTCTGTGAATAAGCTCAAAGCATTACATTAATTGACTGTATATACTTCAAACAGAGGATATGGTATGAGAATACCCCTCACAATAGCAACATAGTTATTGCTTCATGTTTCAAATATAAAAGAACTTGTGTACCCTGTAATGCCATTCTGTTTTTTGGCCTTAAGAATACGATGTCATACCATTGCTTACCAGTACTGTGAGCAGATCTCTGATGGAGGGTGAGAAGTCTCAGATCCCTCATTATGTGGAGACGGTGAAAGATGTAAGAAGTCCTGGTGAGCCTGAGCAGACTGGGAGGGATTCAGGTTTTGTTACAGTTTTCCTTACCATAGTTCTGTAGGTTTGTAACTTCCTTGTTGCTTCCTTGGTTCCAAAAAGAGCAGGGAATTTTCCTCCCCTCTGCAACTTTCTTTGCTGCAGAATTGATAAAAAGTTGTAGCTAATAAAAGAGGGGTCTATGGAACATAGATGGATAAGGCACTAGGAGAGGCATCAGGAGCTCTAACACTGATTTATGGGACAAGTGACTTGGGGCCACAGGCAGTAAACAACTTGAGCATTGTTCACAATCTTTAAATTACATCCCCAAACTATTCCAGCTGAATACTGTAATCACCAGGCTATGTTTTCTAGTGCTCCCATTTCTGGCTTAATGAATCTTGGATTCCTCTCCACACAGGGGCCAGCTTTAAGAGGACAGTTAGAGGCTATTCCTTTTCTGAAAGTCCTTCATCCTCTAAAATCTCCTCTTTCAGATCCTTTCCCAGGTCCCAAGATATAGCTGTTCAGGGAAAACTCATTGGACTAAATCTCTAAGAGAAATGGCTAGGGGAGACCACACCAATACAATCAAAGGGGTTGTCAGTGGACATCTTAATTTCTGCATCTGATCATGCTTAGTTGCAAGTGGGGGCTGTTCCTAGGGCAGAGGCTGTAAATGTTTCATGGTAACATGCAAGACAGTATTTTTTTATTTTTCCCAAATTATAGATAAGGATGGTGTTAGAAGTTCAGAGGGATCTAGGACATAATGTATCTCAAAGGGATGAGCTACTACCAATCAAGTGATGAGCAGTATCATCAACCTCTCTGCAAGGCAGAGGCTATCTTGTTGCCAGGTTTCACTGAGTTAAAAATTTTGCTGAATGCTGTGTTTGTAATCATGTGTGTAAGTTGTTCAGCCTGAACTAGGAGCAAGAAATCCATTCTTCTTAAAAATAGATGATTCTGCACCATATGCTATGAAATATAATTTTTAGGTACTCAAGGAAATCTTGAGTAAAAGCTGTGCTACTTCTGGAAGGAGGGTTATGGAAGGAGGAGGGAGCATGAGTATACTTTGTATTTTGGTACCTATATTCTGATTCAGCCTTATTTTATAATCTGAAATAATTGGATATAGTTTTTCTCCATGTCTTGAGTGCTCATTTACCTTTGGAAAGCATTTTGTGATCAATGGGTAGAATGTGTTTATTAAGCATGAAGTATCATTTTATTTAGTTGATGATTGAGTTGAGGGCCTCGTACAGGTTTATAGCAGAGCATAAACCAAGGCAAAGAGAAAGAAACATCATTCAGTTAAATTACAAATAAAAATAGGCATGTCTTTGCTGCTGATTTACTCTAGCTGTATGAAATGCACATCATTTTCATTATCTCTGCTAACAGAGGAAGGACACTTGCTTCCTTCACATCTTTAAAATATACCAGTCCCAGAGTCTCCTGTAGCCTTGTTCACCTCAAACATCCCAAAGCACTTTCTGTGTTGAGATTCTGTAGGGGAATCATTTTCCTGAGAGGAAATTCCCCATAGGACAGAAGGTGGCAATTGCTCAATGTGAGCAGGACTGTTCTGGAGTGTCTGAGGCAGGTGTGATAGCCCTGAATCTCAGTTACCCAAGGGCAAAACTGGGTCCATTTTAAAAAATGAAGAGCTAGGGAGTTCTTCAGTCTTCTCCAAAGAGAGCATTGCAGATTTGATACTGATGTCTTTCTAGATGACATTCACCAGACCAGCTAGAAGGTTGAGAGAGTCTCCAGGGTGTTCATAGTGATGGCACATGGTCTGACTTCAAAATGGAGCACCAAATCAGCTATATAGCAAGCAAAATTCCCGCTGATTTGAATTGCTACAGGACAGGTCCCAAAGGCTTTTTATACAACATGTTTCTGAAATGAGCAGCAATCCTGTTCTCCTCATGTTGGCTGTGTGGCCACTGAACCATCAGCCTTTAATTTGCTATAGGTTATCTTTTCTCGTCAGATCTGCACATTCATCCAGCACACTGGTTTTCTCATTTCACTTTGTTTCCCTAAATGCAGCCAGTCATAAATACGCTTTTAAGAAACCTCCTACCTGTGCTGCTTCTGTATTCAACTAGACACAAGGGTCAGTAGTTTTCTGCACCGCCATTTCTTTCTCATCTCTTGCTCTGCTTCTTCGAGCCTGGACCAATTTTTCAATAAGGATAGCTCAGCAGTAGAAAGAACACGTGGCAGCAAAAGCAGAGTGCCTTTTTCCATTTCCTGCCACCATACGATTTTTTATTTTAAAATCTAAGCACAACATGTGACGTGCTGTTCTTCAACTCAATGAATTGGTAACTTGTTTCTCTGTATGTTGTCACTAGCAATCATGAACTGGGGAAAGGCAATCTCTCCCAGTACTGTTCCTTCCTAGGCAAGGGTAATAGAAGTCTTGCCTTCTAGATGAAAGATTATTCATACCCTTCTACTCAGACATTCTCATATGGTGATTTTCTTTGGAGAATACAAAAAAAGTAAAAAATTGCATCTCCAGGATCCTGTCTAAACACTGCAGTTTATTTCATGCCTCTAAGTCAGAACTGCATTAATCAAAATGCTTGCCATTGAATTTCTAACCACCACTTTACTGGCTAATCTGGGTTACTCCCTGAAATGTTCACATGTAGGTTAAATGAAAGACAGAGCAACAGGGCTTAATTTGTCTTTGTAGACTTTTATCTTTCCCTGTGTGAGGATGGTGAATGGTACGTTCTTAATTGGGGACATTTCTTTCAAGTAATCAAGCGCCTTATTTGCAATCAGAAGGACTAAAATTTGAAGAGGTTCTACAGGTATGGCCAGATGATCAGAAGCAATCGCATTCACAAGCAATGCTGCCCATCTGCTGAGAGTGGTAATTTTCAGCTAATGAGTAGTTCTGTCTTAAGATGCACTAACTTAGTCTCTTGTGGTCATCTGTCCACATTCTTACTCTTGTTGGAGGTACAGTATTGAAGGTTTAATTAAGTCGCAAGTCTCTTAAATATACAGTCTTTCTGCTTCACAGCCCACAGTGCTATAGACAGAGTACAAGGCGCCCTTAGTGCAAATACAGCACCAGTAAATGGCCACGTTCAAATTCTAGCATAAGAGGGAGACACGTCAAGAGGTGATCTACAATGGGATGAAGCAGAGAATTAATAGTATTGTGGAAATGCCAAGCTGTACCAGGCTAGGAGGAAGCCCACAGGCAAAGCCTGAAAATCTTAACAGGAAGAATAGTGATTTCAAAGCACCTCTCACATACCTGGCTTAGGCCTCCTGGAGTATCCCTTCCCAGAAGCAGATGCTGCCATGGGAACAGAAAGAAAGAGCCCTTTAATATTCTGTGCATTAAGTAGAATTGCTATCAATATGCTGTTAGGGTGGTAGCATTTCTGAATTTAATGATTAAAGATGCAAAAGTATGGTTTGGTTTTGTACTTCCCAATGAAAATTAGACCCTCCAGAGATCATGGATAAATGACTAGATATCCCAGAACGTAATTTGAGCAAGTTTCAGATCACTGACCAGAAGAAAATTCAACTGCTGAACACAAAGACATGTTTGCAGCCATGAACACTATCTGACAGGGTAACTAGATTATGTCAGACTTTGCTTACAGGCAACTACAAGTAAATAAACCTGAAAAATAACTTTACAGCATATGACTGTAGGTGGTGAAAAATACCACTCATGAAGAATTATGATCGAAGCCAGAATTACCTTTATGTCCCTAATCTGCTCTCAAGGCTTCCTTTTTGTCTTTAAAATAAAAAAAAAAAAAGCTACAACCTTAATATTTCTTACATGTCAGCTCAGACCCCCTTGGGTTAATACATTCTGCAGTCTTGTTGTTTACTTCTCATTAAGCTAAATGTTTTATGCAAATCATCTGACATAAAGCCAGACGACCAATCTAGAAAGGCTGTAATTCCATCTGATGAGTTCATTCAACTGAAATCTGTACTTAATTTCCATAATTATACTACCCTATTCTCATAATGTGAACTGATTGCTGCAAAAACACAAAATAACTAAAATGTATTCAGATTTAAAATATGAAAATGATATGTCCCTTTGGGCACAAGAGTTATGTTTTACAAACAGTTTCTCTATTTTCTTCTTTTTCTCCCACAAAATATCTCTTTATTTAAGGCTGTGCCAGTCTAATTTAAAGACTATTAAAATGATAAGAGCTATTTCTAATGCAGTTTTGTCTTGATAATGAAAAAAATGGAAGAGAAGAAAGGAGGAGGGGAAAAGAAAATTGAGAAAAAAAATTACACCAGGGCAATTATATTAATGCATTATGCTCAGAAGCCTGAAGATTGCTATCTTCCTTGTCATGCAGCTTAAACTTAGAACAAACTGGCTGTGTTGTTGCTGACAAGTTTAAGTATCTTCTTAATTATAGAATCAGCCAAATTAAGTTACTACTGCACCAGTCAGGCTGTAAATAAGCTAGCATAGCTGCTTTTCACATGGCTTGAAGGAGCTGACAAGGTTCTGAGCTTTCTTTTGGGAAACTTGTGCCTTTCAAAACTCATGCCTAAACATCTTGTTTGGTTGCCTAGAACCAGAAAAGAAAGCTGTGCTGCTAGCTTTGAATTGGATTTATTGTGGTATTTGAAGAAATCTAGTCTATCAAACAGTGATATCTATTCAGCATGCTCCATCCAACAGGTTCCTAAAGAATTTGAAAGTTTGAGCTCAGCATAACGCCCCTGAAAACTAATCCACTGATTAACCCGAAGGCCAGGCTTTTTATCTTTTTCTGTCTGGTTCTACAACCACAGTTGTCTTACCGAGAGCAACAGTTACAAAAAGTTGTACTTAAAAAAGTGGAGCAATACTCAGAAAACATGGTGCAAAGGGCAGGATGCAAAAGAGACATTTAAAGAGGTTGAACGGCATTAACCAGATGGTGTTGCCAACCCCTGTTGGGGCACAGCCTTCACCATTGCTGATCCACGAACAGCCTGCAAAATGAGACTTGTGGCTGTTACCTAAAGAGTAGGAGCAAACTACTCACTCTATCTCACACATGCTGTGTAGAAAGGTACTCTGATATTCAGAAATGCATGCTTCTGTTCAATACAAAGCATCTTATTATCTTTCTGTCTCCTGCATAGAACAAAAACATTTTTTCCTTGGATTACTCAGAAAGGTAGTGGCGACTTTTGGTAAAAGTCACTGACGTGCTCTCTCACATTCTGCCATTTACCCATGTACTGCATGGTCTTCCTTCTCCCGTGTCAACTGAGGGTCCTGGAGTACCTCATGATTTGTGACTGCCCATTTGTCTGTCATCAAGGTTTTGTGTTACCAGGTCTTTTTTTTTTTTTTNNNNTTTTTTTTTTTTTTCATTGGTAGACATGTCTGACTGGTAATCTCTTATTAGGAAGCAACACTACAGCAATTCAGCTCTACTAATGATAATTGTAATACTGTGCATTGAAACCCAGCCTTCTCTGTGGGAGGAAAAAGTAGAATTTGCAGCAGTTTTATTTCTATTCTAGTTTTAATCACTCTTGTCTCAGATATTTCTTCTTCATCTAAACTTCTTTTGTGTGTGGTAACTCGTTTTAGGATTTGCTTGAACTCTGTGTGCTCTTAATTTGCAAGGAGCTGAAAAATGTAGTTCAGGTTTTTGAAATCTTCCAGAGGCTTCAGTGTGTAGTAGACAGTTATATATGATGGATGGTGAAACCAGTTAAATATGCCACACCGCTGTGAGTCTGTGCAATAATATTGCTGCAGGAATTCTATAGAATGCAGATAATTCTGCTGTTACCGGGATGACCTTTCTGGGGAAAAAAGAGAGCAGAATCACATTATAGCTTTCTAATAAAAATAAGAAGTAATCCTGTTAAATTCAAACTCATCCAGCTAAATCACTTTAGCTTTCTCATATCCCTAGTTTAAATATTCTCGGCTGCCTTTCTTGACATGAGAAACACTCACACATAAACAGCATCAGCCATTGCTATGTGGGGAGATGGATGGCAGCCCATTTGTCATCCTTGCCCAATAATGTTGAAATATGCAGACTTACATCCTTCTTTGGTCAGCGAGAAGTTCATAGGGCACGTGCATATGGGAAGTGATTAAAGAACTAGGGCAAACACAGTAGTTCTGTGAAGTTTCCTGAGCCTCCATTTAATGATTAGTTCTAGGAAGATATGAGTAGTTCAACAGAGCTCCTTGCTGGAATACTTGCTGGTTAATCTTCAGAAGAAAGAGTGTCACTTACTTGATTGTTGACATCACTTCCTGAAGCAACCGGTTATTCTGGAAGAATGAATTCTCACTTACTCGATTAGTTTAATGGACTGGAAGTGTCTAAACCCAAATACTCCAGCTAGCTGAAAAGCTTTCTGTACTGAATACAAAGGTTGTTCATAGCCTTACGGATTATTAAGTTTATACTTTTTAATCAGAACTCAGAAGAAAATATTGTTCCATAAGCCAAGTCCTATGAATTTTACAGTTGAGAGAAGTCTCTTTAAGAAACTAAATTGCATTTTACTTGTATGCAGGAAAGGCTAATGAAGTCAATTTGAAAAGCACGTAATTTGTTCTGAAAAGTGTCGGCCATTGTAGATTCCTTCATCTATTGGAGAGAATGACCTAATTTTACACAAGATGAGCCTAGTTCTGGATCTAGCAGTTTGAATTTGCATGCACTGAATGAAGCTACTTTTACAGAGCTTATTTGCATGAAGCAATTTGGATGCGGTTTGGTCATAAAAAGCCTCTTGTCTATATTTCACTGGAGTTTTCTAAGTGGTAAAGCATAGTAGTTAATTAATGAGTAATATAAGAATATTCTTTCAGTGTCTATGGCTCCCTGGAATTTACCTTGAATTGATCTCAGTACGTTACTGCAACAGTGTTCACCAAATACATATTTTGCTTGTTTCTCTCCTCCCTTCCTATTCCTGCCACTCAAAATTATATTAAATCAAATGGATTGGTTTTATTTTACATACAATTTCCATGGGTTGCAGCACTGATTTGCATACCAATTGAGCAGACTTAACAATTAATAGTATTGTTATTGTGGTTATAAGTACTACCACTTTAATCTACTACACAAATCTCACCACTTCTATTTTTATCTTGAATTCTCTTTTAATGAGATACCTGCGTGCATCACAGAACTTGTTGGTTTGTGTGTATGAGGAACGGAGTAAACTAACCTGCTGTGAGCACTCATTGCCACTGCTATTCTCCTTCCAGTATCTCGTAGCTTGTTTACAGCTAGCTTCTCTGTCTGTACACTGTTCTGCAGACACTAACACCGACACACCCAAGATTGTTTTGCTAGTACAACTTCTCAGTATATCGATATAAAATCTAGCAGATAAAGCATTGTAGCTGCAGATGGCTGTTCCTGGAAATACCTTTTCCTTGTTCTGCCAATTTACAAAGTGCCCACTTAAAGTACTATCCAGCAATTAATAACAGAAAATGTGGATTTTAAGGCTTAGCTGCAGATCTTCTGAATATCAGACGTTGGGAGCAGAGGGAGTTGGATGGTCATGGAGAAAATGACTCAGAAAAGGATTTTCAGAGTGACTGTTCACTGCCTTCAAGATGTCAGTTCCCTAAGCAAAGCCTTCCCACTGCGGATGCCGTGAGCTGTTCTCAACCCAGTGTTAATGTACGATGATAAAAGACCCAAACTCAATTGGCTTACGGAGACACGTGAGCAAGTTACTTCATTTTCTTGGCCCCAATTCAGCAAAGCAGTTAAGCATGTGCTTCTGCCTCATTAGAGTCCAATGGTGCTTTCAACCCATCCCTTAAAAAGAAGTTTTAATGTTGCTTGCATCAGGTGGAACAAAAATAGGATGAAATAAGCAACTAAAGAGAGACTTGGGGGATAGCAGGGGAGTACTATATATAGAGAAAATGTTTAGTATGAAAATAAGTTTTTATGAACATGTGCAAATATTATTGCATTGTACATGAAGCTGAATATTTTTCCAGGCTAAAGGGAAATTCAATAGTAGAATCTTTCCTTTGCTAGAAGATCTTTCTCTGAGAAGTGGATAAGGGTGCAGAAAGAGGTGGAAAGGAGAGATGCCTCTGGGGAAAGAAAAGGAATTACTGAGGGGTGTGGGTGGAAATCTGCTTTGCAGACTCACACCAATTTTACAGATCCCCAAATTAATTCAAGTGATTCAGGGAAGCTTAAACTATTGGAAGGCTTTACTCACCCTTAGTCTAAAAGTTTTCATTGAAAATATACTCCCTGAATACTGGATGAGTAACTGGAGTTCATTTACGGGCTACTAATTGAATGGCTTATCAAAATCTCTTACTTCTGCTCCTCCTAACAAAAAATATGTTCTGGAGTGAAATTCAACTCAATTCATCTACCATGTGCATAGATTCAGCCCTTCTAATCTTCAGAGAAACAATTGTGCAAAGCAAATATTGACACATCATGTACATGTTAAGTTGCCGTCTCCACTGCTCTGTTTTTTTGCACTCCATTTAAAAAATAAACTTGATTTTAATTTTTCTCTAAACCTCATATGATAATCCATGCATGTTTACTTTACAAAGAAGCTGTCTCATTAGTAGACTTCTAATTAAGTTCATATACAAAATGGTTATAGTAGGTCAACATTTCAAGTGATAGGCTTTTTGTAGCTCCCAGAACTGCTTGTGGCCCTGAGCAGCATCCCCATTTGCATGAAGCAAAGTACTAAGTACTAAGTTCATGTGCTTTTGCCTAACAGATTTAATAACTAATCTTACACTGCTGTTACAAGTTTAGCCTGAAGAAGCGTTATCAAGTTAAGCTGCCCAACATCCTTGGGATGATTATGAGACATCAAGATCATCACTGGGGTATCAATCTGGCTGTAAATTAACTGACTAAACTAACTCCATGCACATGGTTTTGCAAGCTGATGTAGGTGAAGTCAAACATCTGCCCACAAGTCACAATCATGTACACTGTTACAAGCTCAAGAATAAAATTAGAATTAATAATTATCTTATTTTTATACTGCTAGTACCATGCAAAGAGTGGTACTGAGTGGTATGTTTGCTCAGTAGAGCATGGCACCAAGTGGATATGGTAGATTAGGTCTTGAAAAAGCACTGCAGACACATCCTTGTGGTGCAATCCCTGTGTTAATACCTAATCCTGTCTATTGACCCTGCCTAAGTGAAATACCTTGCTAGCAGTTTCCTAGAGTCAGAATTTACTCAGTCTCCACTGCCTAGAGCTGTACATTATGCTGCATTGTTCTGAGTAAATGAAATAAATCCATTATCTACTTATTCTCGCTGTTGACAGTATGGCCATACATAGAGCTGAATTTGGTTGTTAATCCTTAGTATGCAATTAATTTCTTTTCCAAGTATATGACCAGTTTCTTCCTGAATCCATGTAAATTTCTGGCATCTGCAGCATCCTTTTGCAAAGAGCTTCCCAGATCCTACCTGTGGTGGTAGGAATTACCTGCTTTCAGTAGTTTTGAACATGACTCCCCCTTACTTCAATTCATGCCCCCACTCTTGCATGAATCAGAAGTGAACAGTTAGTGAACAGTTACTCCCTCTCCATCCTTTCAGAATTTTGTACACTTCTATCATATCCCACCAAATGATTCTTTTCCTAGGTTGAATAGTCCCAATTTACTCTATTATTGCTTTTATGGAGAGTTATTGCACAGCCTAGTTTCCATTTTCTGAATTTTTTCCATTTCTAATATATTCTTTCTGAGATGCGAGAACCAGCCCTCTGAACAATATTCAAGGTCTTTCTATAATGCCTCTTTCGTGCATACAATTGTGTCCTCCCTTTTCTCTAGGCCTGAGATGTTCAGCTCTCTTCAAGGGCTTTTAGATTAGCTTTATAAGAGTTTGGTTTTTTTAGTAATCTCTTTTCTGTCCTCCTTCTTTTCTTTGACTTTTTTAGGCATCCCAAGAATATTCTAGAAATATTGTTATGTCTCTTTAAAAAATTTGCCTGTATTCTTTTGGTGTTGTGTGCACTTTAAGAAATAACTGTGTCAACAGGAACCATAAAATAATCACTTGCCCACCATTCAGAGAAGCCAGCAATTTACCTCTTTGTGAATTGCTAAGGAACAGTTACTTGGAACCCATCTGTGTCTCTGGGGCTTTTCCTATTATTGTTCACTAAAGGGAAAAAAAATAATGAAAATACGAAATCTGAAACTTATCCACCTGATTCTTGGATGTCCTTCTCCCACCAGTAAGTCCTTGTCATGGATGCAATCCAATGCCATCTAAATTCCAGCTCATCTAAATTTTCAAACCTATCAATGGCAGATGCACTGTGGGAACATCCACCTTTATTTTAATTGGTAGTTTCCGGATATTTGGCTGCCAGTAGGGCCGACAGTTGTGCCCCAAAAGGTAAAACAAAAATGCATTACCCACTTTTCAGGAGTACCCTCCAGTTACCTTTGTTATGGTTCTCAGTGGTGCTTCATTCAGTTTTTGTGAAAGAATGTTCACCTGTGAGACCATAATGAGCAGGTTATTAGAAGCCAGACGTATTCTACTTTGATTCTTTGGAGAGATGACAAGCTTCCTGCATAATTGGAATGACTTGAGCAATCAACCTCAGCAGGAGCTTATTTTCTAGTTCTAGTCCATTTATAATCCATACAATATTTCACCGTACTTTCACTAAAGACATATGTTCAATCCTTTCTATATATTTAATATGGACTTTACATTATGGCTTGTTAGATGAGAGTCTTAATGTGAGATCATGCATAAATTATCCACATACAAATAAATTATACATGTTCTATTAATTCTCTTTTTTCTTCATCACCTATCATGTATGAACCAAGATACCAAAAATATATATTAAATGGCTTGAAGTGCTGCTTAGGATATTCTCACTTTTCTGATACATTACTTATTTCTATTTATTGGACTAGAATGAAGATTAAAATTGGAAAAGATATTTTCATAGTTTTTCTGCTTGTGAAGAGAAATCAAACAGAATGAACTGATTACTGCATCAATGGGTACATAGATTTAGTGTTAGCTTGGAGAAGAGAGACAGTGATTGGAATGAGCAATGATTTTGGTTGGTAGCATGCATTTATGATGGATTACAAAATACAGTGATTTACTGTTTAATACAGGGGGAAGAACTGTGGCATTTTAAGGTTTGATTCAAGGAGGAAATTAAATATTCACACAAATTTCAGCACACAAGTGGCCCATGTTATTCTAATAGAAGTCCTCACAGGTGGTAAGTCAGGCAGCAGCCTTAGTTGTAGGTAAGCCTTTGTAGTAACCATGGTATCATTGACTTTTTAATAGCAGCCACTAGGGTAAGGACAATCAGGACTTAAAGATGCTAAAGTGAACCCCAGGTGAATCACCTGTTGAATGACTGGGTAATTAAGTACCCCTTTTCTGAACATAACCTTCTAGAGGACTTTGAAGCATTAGAAGGACTGGCTGCAAAATGATGAAGAACAGAAAGAGCTTGGAGTTGAGTAGTAGTAGTCGTTCTCCCTGTAAGCACGAGTGAGAATCTGTTTTTTCCAATGCTTAGGTAAAAAAACCAACATGGTAGATATCCATAGATTCCAGGTCAGCATTTCCTCCCAGAGCGATACTCTCAAACCACTAGTTGTAGCCATCTATGAAATGTGTTGAGTGTTTAGCATGGAGCACAGAATGACTGTCTCTTCCCACTAAATGTATTTCAGGATGTGAATTAGAATTCACTAGTGAAATATATATCCTATTCATGCATGTTCAGGGGTTTGGATCAAGAACACTGAGGAAAATGGCATGATTTTGATGCCTGACTGTTCTGTGTACTGGACTGAAGGCTGGTAGAATACTTTTCATTTTCCACTGCCACCATCCTTCCTGAATACTTATTTTAGTTCTGAAAAGAACTTTCATCAAAATTGAGTTCAGTCCTTTTTCAGACTTCATTTCTTGTGAATCTTCCACCAAGCAATTTTAATCAAAATAGCCAACCTAAGAGTAATTTTAACAGAAGGCACATTTGTAACTGTCAGTGTTCATTCCAGAAACCTTGATCTAAATGTTAAATTTTGGGAAACACAAATATACAACAAATTCTATGTATGCAGCTGAAACAATTTATATTCTTAATGCTGAGTATTTGTAAATGAGCACCTAGCCAATAACTATTCAAGTAAATTTATTGGCACTGAAATAATGTCAGAAACTCATGAGCTGTTCATGTACAATTCAGCAGAAAGAAAGAGGCAAAATAACTTACAACTGTAGCTTGAATTTTCTATACCAAGACATTCTGACTTGCTCCCTCTCTTTCCTTCTATCTTGTTTTATCCCCCTCAGTCTTTCTCTCTTTTCCTGTCTGTCTCTATTAGTAGCAAAAGCATGAATCCTTTCTGGAGAGATTTTCTCAGTGGCAGAGTGACCAGTATGTGTGATAATATGCTGAGACATTACTAATAAAGAACCAAGCTGACCCCTTAGATCTGATTCCTTAGTGTTGCAACCAATTTGGGTTGTGTGCCTGGTGTAAAATAGCTCATTTTCACCCTCTCCCTCTAGAGATGAGTTAGGTTATGATGGGAGGGGAAATCCAACTCAGAAAGGGCTTCCTCCAGGGAGATACTTCAGTGAATGTTTGCCACTTCACTTTCAACACCAACTGTGCTTAGAGAAACAGAGCACTGTGGTTTAGAGGAATAGGGTGTGGTCAAACCTCTCCTTCAGGCCTGTTGCCCAGATAGACTTTAGGTAGTGTGCAGCCAGAGTGGTGATGGCAGACTTAAACCCAGCCAAAGTTCAGGGAATTTCAAACACAACGTAAAGCCACCCTTACTCACCACCTCCTGTGCCACAGTGTGTTTTTCCCAGCAATAGCTGAGGATCATTTTTCTTCATAAGTTACTTTCAATAAGAGACATTTTGATGTAAATTAACTGTCTTCAGTTCCCAAAGCAGTCCTTGAAATAAAGGCCCTCCTCATGCATCCGTTCTTGGTTGGCAGCATGCACACAAGACCCAACAGCACTCATCTATTCATCTGCTCTGCGGCACGGCACTGTGGATCTAATCCAAATGCACTGCCACAATCGTTTTCGGGAATAAGCTCATACAACAGTTACATAAGTAGGAAAAAAGGCATTTCTAAGATGGGTTAAAATGCTGTACATATAAAATGCATTTCCTTCCTGTAATGCCATTCAATAAGAAAACAGTCTTCCAACATATTCCATTATACTGGATGCAGTACAATGCAGTCCTATACGCTGCAGTCCTCATGCACCTACATCCTTTTCCCTGACCTCATTATCTGGCTGGCAGCACTCTAGAATTAAATTTTCAGCCTTATAGAAATAGACTGTACTTCTTACAGTGAGCATTCCTTTCCAGTAGAATTGTTGAACACCTTTCCTTTCTTTTTTTGTGCAGCAGTAGCTACGATCAGTCTATTCACATTTGTTCATCCAATGGCCCTAATTTAAAAAGGCCCATCTCCTTGTCAGTAGATAGCATTCCTCTTAAATACTCAAGTCTTTTAAAAGAATAACTGTGTCAATAAGGACCATAAAATAAACTGGTGTCAAATGCAACATGGAATCTAGTGGCTTTATTCCAAGCTGCAGGGTAAGGTCAATCGCAGATGAGTGAATTAGTCACATCAAGGTACAAGCAAACCTATGTATTTTCTTAAATATCTATAAAATGCATGCAGAAATCAATTTTTAAATACTCCACTTTTTCCCCAAAGGGTGAAGATAGATGTCATTCAGTCCTGATCTCATTTTTGGATGTTCTACTTCCCTATTCGTTAGCACAAATAGAAAAGCAGATCAGCTGTGAGTGGAGAAAAGCTATTGTGTTGTCTCCCTTTTGAAGGAAGCAAGCTGAAAGAAAGAAATGAATGGGACCTATGATAGCCTCCCCTTGGACTCAAGAGTCTAAGAGCAAGATTTGAATATCTTTTGCAGGGAGAAGGACTCTTGTCTCCCCAAAATTTAGCCCTGCCACTCAGCCAAAAAGAAAGCATCTGAGAGCAGTTAACATTTAACACAGCAGGAATGGAAGCTAGCTTATAATAGCAGACAAGAAAATCTTTAACAGGAAAACAAGACTTTTCTGAGACAAGGTTGCAGAAGACCTTGTATAGGGGTCTAAAGGTGAAGAAAAAGATACAGCATTTGACGTTTATGTCAAAATAGGCGTTTTCTTTGGTTGAAAAGTTTATTCTTGGAACAATATGGCATGATGGCACTAAACCATCACACTTGTTACATACTCCACTTTCAAGTACAGATATTTTAAAAGTACATGGAAGTTAACTTAGTCTTGGGCACTGCCATACCACAAGAAGTCATGAGGAAAAGAAAAGTTGCCTGGTTTTGACTCATTTGCAGAGCACTTGCAGAGGATGCAGTGTAATATCGAGAACACAGGTGCCAATCCCAGTGTAGGGTGACTGCCTTTCTTCCTCTTCTCAACTGATCTATGGAAGTGGATGAGGCATCCAAAATACTCAGGTATAACCAAAGAGTTTTTGGCTGCTAGAGCAGTGTCCACTACCTACAGTAACCTATGTTTACAGCCTTTGGAAAAAAAGATGGTAGGCTGGATGAAGTACCTTGTAGATCAGGTCTGACCCGTAACTCCACCTGGCCTGCACTGATCTAGTGTGAAAGATCATGGATGCTGCTTTGGCTGAGGAGTGTTTTACTAAAACATCTTCTGTCTGAATCTAAAAAAAAAAAAGATAATAATTTTGTGCCTCTATTCCATTCTCTTATCTTCCTGTCTGTTACTCCACCAGATTAAAAAACTGCAGGACATGGCATTTTTATCTTCTTCTTCGTCCTCAAGACACTTTTTTTCTTTTTTATGATAAGCTAAGTGGAGTGAGCTTTTAAGCACCTTATTGTAAAGCATCTATTTGAATGCAAGAATTTCTCTATCAGACTCTTGCGTGGTGAGGAGATAAAAATTACATTTCTGTTTCTACTCACATTGCCTCTGTTTATATAAAGATTTCACTAGTTGTTTTTGGTACAGCATCATCCTGGAAACTCATCCATTCAGTTCCATATCCACTCTGAGCAGCAAATCTTTTCAGAGTAATTTCTTTCCAGGCTATAAATCCTTTGTGTGATAGGCATGGCCAGCACTCTGTGTGTTTAGCTATGTCCAGTTGCATTTGGCTGTGTATAAGTGTCCTTTGCTTGAATTCCCTCAATTTACCAAGCAGTTCTGTTCAGGTTTCTTACCAATTTTTGTCTCAAGCAATAGCTACAGCAGCCACCAATTTTCTCAATAGTGATTTTATATTTAATTCGGGATCACTGATGAAAAGATTGAATTCTAGTAGGCAGGGATGCACTAAAATTCCATTTTTCCACTACAATTTCCCTTGAAGATAGCTTTGTAAAATCTGCCATATGGCTGGTTATTAATCCACTTAATGTTTATCTTAAAAAGGTAAAATACTAAATTTAAACAGAATGTTGTGCATTACAATACTCTAACATTACATTTATAGGAATTTAAATGTTCTACCTGCATAAACTGCACTTGTAATTTTACCAGGATATGAAATTAGGTTAGTCTGGCAAAAACTTTCTTCCACAGAACCATGGTGACTCACAGTCCCTTTTAATTCTTTATCAGGTGAGTTCCTTTTCAGCTTTTTCATGACAAGCTAACAAGCCATTGCTGAGCCATTTTACTCATCTTTCTGAATACTAGCTCGACATTTGCACTTTTACACATCTATAAATTTTTTCAGTAGTTTACTTGAGTAGTCTAGATATCTCCTAAGCCTGCTCTCATCAAACTCTTGAAAGATATCCATTCGTAGAATCATAGAATCATAGAATCATCTAGGTTGGAAAAGACCTTTAAGATCATCCATTCTTTCTGATCTTTGATTTTCTGATAGATTCTATTGAACATGCTCTTGGAAAGTATTTAATAATGCTTATGACTAGAAAGTACTTCCATAGTTCTTTCACTACACCATAAAACCCATAAAAATAGAATTTAGGTAGAAAGCCAGTCACTTGCTGTTGAACCATCCTAACACGTTTGGGTTTTATTTTCTTTCTTTTTCCTGACCAACAATTAAAAAGCAAAAATAAGAATTTGTTTTGCTGAAAGAACCCTTCTGTCTCTCAGGCTTTCTTCCTGCTTGTAAAATTCCGCAACACTTGGTTTAGAAAGACTTTTTTGGGTATGCTAATTTCAGTAATTTCACTGTATATGTACTGTTTGAGCTGGTCAGCTGGGCACTGGAATTTAAAAGAGAAGCCACAGGAACAAAACAGTTTGGGAAGAAGAAAAAAAAATCTCCTTTGAAAAGCATAGAATTCTTTTCCTGGTTTTCCCTGGGTACATTTAATAAGAGGAAAAAGACTCTTGCAGTGACACCTACTTGCTTTTGTTCCTATATATTCCCTTTGCAAAACATTAAAAGTTGTAGATCTTTTTCTGGATTTGAGGACAGTTGTGAATCACTTTTCACTGGCAAAAGGACAAAAGATCACAGCCCCCTCTATGCAAACAAAAATATGTATGTTACATATTTCCTGGCACAGTATTTTTTCGTATTTCTGGACTTACACTCATTTCATACATCATGTTACCTCCACAACTGTACGATTTGCACCACTGTGCCAAAAAATGCTCCGTATTGGGTGGTCGCCCTTCAGGTGACAAGATGTGGCAGAAGATGGATTTGCCATCATCTCCTTTGACCAAATTGATAGGAAAATACTCGCAGTTTCCCTGATAACAGGCTGCATTTCTTCCTAAACTTGAGTATGATCTTGTTATTAAAGTCTTCTTTACACTTCGGTCTACATGACAGTTTTTTCAAGCTTTAATATGGGTCTAGAATTGAAAGGAAAACAATGTTTACTTTCTAATTGCCCTACTTATTTTTACTTTGATCTCATTTATTTAGCATTAAAATGAAATATTTCCAAAGCAACTGCTCCATAAACCAAAGTGACAGCACTTAACACTGCTCCAGCACATATGTCTGTCACTCAAACAGACAGCCGTCTGTAAACACATATAAGCAACTTCATTCTTCCATCAGAAACCTTGCTGTTCCCAAGTCAAAACAGAAACATGGGTAGAATATAATTGTTGTGAGAACTTGTTCCACAGTTTCTGTGCTGCGATACTGGCCTAATTTCACTGGGGAAGTATAGAAGTTTTATGGAGCTGGGAAAACCAGTGTTCAAAAATTACTTATAATTTATATGTGCCAAATGGTACTTATGGCACCTTAATTATTCCTTGTTTCATTATCCCTGGATTCATGACAGCAGACTGATTCATAGCTTTCACTTTTTCTCACTCTAAGATAACACAGGGAGAGGCAAAGCAGCTGCTGTTTGCAGCAATATCTGTCACGGGGGAGACTCCTGCATAGCGCCTAGGGGGGTCCTTTGAAGAAGGTCTATATGATCTACTGGTCCCTTGGAGGAGTTGTGGAATACTTTGAAAGTTAGTTTAATGATGCTCACTACTTTGTGGGAATGAATCACCTGAAATTCAGCAGCAATAATACCTGTATTCATAGCAATGTCATTCTGCAATACATCTCAGAAAATGGACTGCAGGCAAAAGGCAATGCCAAAGCCAAGGAAACAAAACACACAGGACCATCACTTTTACCAGCCATTGCTTTTTTTCTTTTGTAGCGAGTAAGCATCATCCATGCAGGCTCGGTTTTCGTCTCTAGTTTGTAATCATATTCTGCACGCAGTAACTCTCTACAATTTACATATTTGGGAGGAGAGGGACACAGCCATTGAAATTCCAACTTCATCAGCCTGATGTCTCATTTCTCTGATGTGACAGTACTTTATGAGTCAAGCTGCAAGGTTTGGTTTTAAAAGCCAGAGCCTGTGGTAGACGCAACCACCATGTGCACAGCAGGAATGGAAGCAAGCAATGGGATCTCAGCATGTGAGTCCCTCATGGTGCCAAGGTACTTGCATCTAATCTTCCACTTCAGTGTGTTTGGAGCTGAGGAATTAAAAAAAGCATTGGTCCAGGAACTCTGAAGATAGTTCATTAGGCTGGAATGGTTGTGCTTTGGGGAAAGAAAAAAAAAAAAAAGAAAAGAAGAAGAGTTCATTTTGAAATTCAGTCAGTGAACAACTTTGTCCATCACCAAATTCTGTTACAAGATGTGTTAGGTATACTCCAGGAACTGTGAAGTGTGGTTCTTTAGATCATCATGGCCTTGCCCAGCCTCCGCATGTATTAGTCTGCTGTGCTGCTTTGTAGGTAGATGAGTGAGAGTTTTCTGGAGGCTGATTATATTTCTGTGGCACTGTATAAAAAATTCCACTCATAGCTGTCATAACTCAGCTCAATTTAAACTGAATAACACCTAACTATATAGAGAGTGACATACTGTACTTAACCAGATCTAGCATTGCTTGATGGCGTTTGTAATGAATGCCTCTTTTCCTTCATCGCTCACTCCTAAATTCTTTCCTTCTCTAAACATTCTTTTTATTTGCAAAATTGAGTTGAAATGTCAGTGCTTCATACTGACATGCTTCACTTTCTGATGGATTCATTTCTTCTGTGCTTCTCTGTGTTTCTTTTCATTTGTTCTATATAAGAAAAAGGTAATAACTAAATTAGATTTCCAGGGTTAATATCTTGTGTGTAATTTATATTTTGAAAGACCTTACGTAGTGCTAAATGGGAATAACTCTTTGGGCTGTTTGAAAAGGTTCTCTCATTTAACTTTTTATGATTGTTTCCTTTAGTGGTTGTTGGGATTTCTTTGGCAATTACTTTTTCTTTTCTTTCTTTTTTTTTTTTTTAAAAAGCATGTTAGCAAAAGATATTATTTTTTGCTGAATACTTTCACTTTCTTGCTTTCTTGTTAATAAAACATTGTCCCTCTTTAAAAGTATCCTAAAAACTAGTTAGAGTAATGAGAAACAAGAAAAAGTCATTTTTAAAAAAGAAATACTTAACTGCCTCACAGCATAGGCATAGCTATGCAGTCTCATTTCAATAATGGTCCTTGAAACCATTCAGTGAAAGGTGCTCTAACAGGCCAAATTATAAAGAAGCTGCAATTTGCAAGGGCATATTGACACCAACTATTAATTTACTGTGTGAAGAGTTGGGACCTCAGTAAAACGAGATGAAAGCCAGTCCTCACAAGTTTCTTTGTACTTTCTTAGTAATGTCCAGATCCTAGCATTTATTTTTCAATAGCATCTTATACATATCTTAGAGTATATTGCCATTATCATTCTTTTGCTATCAGAAATTATCCAGGCTTTCTTATATCCACTATTAAGTTTCATGTTGCAGTTGTAGGAGGCATTGACTCTATGCAATTCACATAAGAGGTTTTTTTTTTTTTCAGCCTGTACTCAAAATTCTCCCATTGTTAATCAATAGGTAATAGTAAGGACAAAGCATGCTAGGTATTCCTCAAGTTCCTTTAGTAGTCTTAAGTGATTCTTCCTTCCTTTTTCGTTAATTCATTTAAACCCTGTAAATTTTATACATAATGGGTAGAAGAGAATATTTTTCTCATTTGCTCTGGACCTGTCACATACAAATGATTTATTTGTAGTTGGACAGTTCCATTTCTAACAGGGTAAAAAATATTGATGACATTATGCATTTCCCTTTTAAGTAGAAGGACAATTTAGATTACAGAAATCCCCAAGACTCTGTATTATGGATGTGTGACCTGGTGCAGCAGATAAAATACAAACCAAACTCTTCCTGGAATGTGAGATGAATCTGGAAGAACAGATTTAAAACTGCTCAGAGATCTTGCAAGTATTCACTCCCTTACAATCCTCTATCTCCTCCTTCTGTGAAGGGCAATGGACCTATTTTTGGAGTGCTTAGCACTTGCAACCTTCTCTGTATTCCCTGGGTTTTGAAGCTGAAAGGTGAAATTCACCTGAATACTGAAAGCAAGCACTTTTTAAATGGATGTCTTATATAGGGAAAAAAAAAAGTGAAAAAAAGGTGTCAGATTAACTTCTAAGTTATGTGTATTCTAAAAGTAGAAATACCACAAGGAAATCTGCTTCTTGGTATTAAGGTAGAAAGCTACAATTTTAAAATCTTTTTATGAGCTTTCCAGCCTAGCTGAGTATCCCCAAGATGTCTGCCTAGTATATAGACAGTCTAAACTTTTATAAACAGTAATTATAAAGATTTCATTTATATAGTACTGTATACTCCCATATCGCTTTGCAGAGACAGAAGACAAGGCCACCCTTGCTAATAAACTTAGTGCCCAAACAAACAACTAACAAGGTTGGATACAGCTTGTTGGTGAGAGGTAGCAGCAGTTTCTCCCATTGCACGACATTTTGCATGCACCTTTTTAAGGCTATCCCAGCTACAGGAATTACACTTTCCTCAGTCCCTTGGATAGATTCAGGTCTGAATAGCCCATAATATATAGACGCTCCTGCAAACTGAATCCTATCTTTCCATGAAATTCATCCTTCAGTGGGCTGCGTGCTTTTGTTATACCCAGCAGCCAAGTAAACTGACACACAGCTACTTGTCATGATTTTTAAGTTATTATTACTCTCTTTCCACGTTGACTGAGCCTTACAATCCTCACTCACATCAGCAGTCTTCCTCCTTGTACCCAGAAGCAGTGTCAGGCATTTCACTGTCTTCGCAGAAAAACGCTGGTGAATCTGACTTGTGGCTGCTAAAACCTGACACCTTCAGTATTCTTTCCTACGCAAGCAGAACACAAAGATGTGTCATTTTCACTTGCTGCTTAAATTACTTAAAATTTCATTTAGAGAATTTTAAAAGGTGCAAAAATGTAATCAAGAGCTGCCAACCCCATACTAAATTATTCAGATTCTCAACTGGAAGGGGGATGTGAAAAAATAACATTTGTTAATGTTTCTAGTTTGTGTTGTCTTGCTGTGGCAATTATACTTTCAAATATGATGTGCCTGGATACACAAGGACTATGTGCATAACTGATTGATTAGGGAAGCTGTGAAAGAGCTACCTGTGCTGTGCTAATTTGGGACAGACAGAAGGCTCCAGAATGGCCCCAGGCTGGGGTTCATGTGGCACGTGCCCAGGGCTGAGGGTAGGGGTATGTGCCTTCTGGGGCAAGTCCGCTCTGACAGATTCACATGTATTTTTATTAGCTTATTATAAAGGAGCTTGTGACAGGAAGGAAGTTCTTGCTGGTAGTAAACCATTTGTACATCTTGAGGCAATTTTTTAAATTTTATTTCATGACTTCTCATGAGGGCATGGGCTCTGCCTTGAATCTCTTTGCCTCTTGTCCTTCAAGCAAGTGTACCAAGAACACCAAAAAGGCTTTACAAATTTTAGAGCTAGGTCTGATTAGAAGAGAGCCTAGAATCATGAGCTTTTAAAAATAGAGAAAATTTCTAAGTGAGACAGAGTAGCGATGTAAACAACTCATCCCACTACATAAATACCTTGTGGCTTTGCAGCAGCTGCCCTTGCCCTGGGCTTCCACAATCTCCATACACTTTTCTGTCATACCTTGATTTTTTTTTTTCTTTCCAGTGCATCTAAGGCTTGTCTTGAGTCTGCTCTTTCCTTTTCTCAGGCATCTTCTTCTACATACACTGCAGGGTCCCTGCTGGCTGTCTCTCTTTTTCCCTGCCCCCATCAGCCTGCACTGCTGTGTATTATTTCCCTGGGTATTATGGTTTCCTCTCAAAGAAGATGCAGTGATCTCCCCATGCTGTGTACAGTAGCCACCACAAAGTAAAATGGAAGGTCTCCTTTTCTGTGGTCCAACCACAAACCCTTTGAAAGAAAATTACACACAGTATAAACAGCTGCTGTGAGCAGATGCATTAAATCATTACACAGTCTACTGCAAGCAATGCTCAATGTCAAATCTACAGTGCACATGTTGCACAGTCAGAAGGAAATTATGGTGGTTAGAGGACTTCCATCACAGGAACTCAAATTCAACTGAGTGGTCACCAACGTTTTGAGATGCAGTTTACCAGGAAGGGAAGGAGCTGTTTTTCTAGTAAAGCTCCAGAAAAGGTGACACAGTAAAGTACAGCTTAAGAAGTGGCCTTCCTTAGGAGCAGTTGGAAAAAGGTACTGTGTGGGGATGGTTTTGGTCTACGCTTCCACCTATTCTGAGGCCTTCTCTCTCCTTCCCTTCAATGATGGGGAGCTGCACTTGCTTTCCTTTTCTCCATCATGCAATCACTGCATAAATTTCTTTTCTCATGGGTGAATTTCAATGCCAGGCCTACTTCATATTTTGTTCTTTAAAAAAGGTGTATAAATCCTGGCTAAATATCGAGCTTTGTGAGAATGTGAAACTGGAATACACACTTTCACATTGAAAGTGTCTTCCTCTTCTTTTACATGTATTCCAGGATGCATTGCAAGGTGTAGACCCATGTGCTTCTTTCCAAAAAACTCAACACATATGGGCAGAGTTTCTTGGATGCTGAGGGGAGCTAAACACCCAGCTCCTCCACAGTAATTTACCTATTTAACACCACTGTTCCAGCTCAGGCTGTCTCCGTTTAGTCTTTTCATAATTGTTCCTCTGAATGTTCCTCCAAATAAATGTCTCCTGTGACTTGCATTGAAGATGGGTAACACCTGATTATTTGGCTCTATTTATATGTGAAGGGCCAAATTCAGCTGTTTGGCAAGTAGGTATGATTCTGGAGATGTTGCAACAGTTCCATTCACCGTCACAAAAAGGGAAGTTAGCCCACCATCTCTTTCCTTAGAGAGAAATCACATCCTGGCTTTTGTTCCTTCTTGATGGATTTATTTCCTTTCCTGCCATGTGTCCTGGCAGGTAAGAAGCTGGATTAGGTTGTAACGAATACAAATGGATTTACATATTGAGGCTGCTGGACACAGATAGACTCTGCTTTTCCACCCGGCTTTTCAAGCTGCCAAAGGGACTGCACATGCCGGTTCTGGTTTGTGTCACCACTTTGAACACCCAACCTGGAGGCAGCAGTCTTTGAAGGAGTGACGCCACACTTTCAGCTGCCTTGGTTCTGCTAGAGAACTGTGGCTTGTCCCTTCTCATTATTGTTAATGGCTGTTTGGGGGGATTTAACATATCATTTTACACTGTGTATTTTCCTTCTCTCAAACTGTCAGGGATCCTCTTAATAGAAATGGAAAATTAATTTCCGCTTCAGAAGTTGCTTTGAAATAGACAATATACTGCAATTTGATTTTTGGTATAGCATCTTCCCTGCGTACCGAATCTATATCTCATCAGTGATTTCAATATTATAAAAAACAATGGATAGTATAGTTTATCCATGCCCCTCTCCCCCTCCCAAATCTTTTTAAAACTTAGAAAATAGCCTAAGGAGTTCGTTCTTCATACCCACCATTTAGAATCATTATCATCAAATCTTTTACAAGCTGGACATTATCTTGTCTTAGCATCACTTACCAAGATATAAACCACTAGGGGGTTAATAGTGTAGAGGAATGTCTTGCCTACCAGAGCTTATGGACAGACTAGTTAAATGACTCGGTTATATTCTCCATAAAAAGAGATTTTCATGCATTACTCCCAGCACACTGAGACATGAATGTGTCTTACTGTCTACATCTTAAGGTGTCCTTGAGAAAGTTTCCTATGACAGGAATGATTTGTTCTTTGAGCTTCAAAAATTCACATCCAGGAAAAAAGACAAAAGCAATGGCGACAAGGAATACATACTTGGTATTGAGACAGCAGATACAGCACATGAAACTTGTATTTCAACAGATGCACTATTTTTAAGTGTGTAAATCTGAAAACTGGAGAGTTGCCCTTTCAGATATTACTCTTTCTTTCTTAGCCCTTAGTATTTCAATACCTAGCCTCAGTTTCTCTGCCAGATGGTAGCAATAGTACTTGCATATTTTAAAGGTGAACTTGTAATTGGGTCCTTCACAAGACTCCTTAAATGTACTTGATGATATGTACATAAGGAGAATCTTTATTGGTACTTCTCAAACTGCAGCTGGTTCTAATTTAAAAGACCCAGAAACACTCTGATAGTTCCTGGCACTTCTCTTTCCTTGCAACATAGGTGAGGATTTTTAAGGTGGCTGTTTATAGGAGAGACAGAAGTAATGGAGAAAGCAAAAGGAACAAAACAAATCCAAGAGTTCAAATTCTGCATGATGTAACAGCATTGTGGATTATGAGAGCAATAGAAAAGAATATCTGAGATCAGAGCTGGCTTTTAGGCATGCAGAAATGAAGATGTTTTGTCGTATGCACATCCATAGTCAGACAAATAAAAGAACAAATCAAATACTTGGCTGAATCGTGGGAGAAATTCTGTAGTGTGTGTGACTGTCATTGCACAATGGGTGGGCAGCCCTCAATCCAAGCAGTCAATTCCAGTCATCGCATTGGAAAGAATATTATGGTACTTGAAAAAAAAAAAAGGAACATGAGAGTAAAGCATTGACATTGTTGCTTTCAGCTTTAAAAGAATGAGTTATGAGGACTAGTTTAAAACCTTAACCTCAGAAAAAAGTTGAATAAGGAAATCTAATTAAAGAGCTCAAACTCTATAATGGCAGAGCTAATGTCAGCATTATTCATAACTCAATGCAGAAAATTTGACAAAAGAGCACAAATGGAATTTAAATTGAGATAAAGACACAAGGGAGCATCTTTTCTGTCTGAAAGTAATAGATGTTTGGAGTGAACTACCTGGCAAGGTTTAGGAGGTGATGACACCAAAGGCATTTTGAAGAAACACCTAAATTTTTTCTCTGTGGAAACAAGGTATTAGTATGGATGAGCTCAATAAGCCAAATAGCCAATTCTCATTCTCATACGTTTGCTGCCAGCACCAACAGCTGCTTGATCTCTAATGAGCGGGGGATTGGCAATGGCAAATGGCATCCTCTTTCAGCCTGATGGCATGAGCAAGACCCTATAACAGATAAAGACATGTTTACCCTGGATTCATGGTTGATGTCTTCTTTAGTGTAATCTTTATGAAAATTATTTTCTCCCTGGGGATATACTGTTTTTCTGTCCATATATATGCCCCTGAAATATTTTATAGCCAAGGAAAAAAAATAGTTAATTTCTTTCACTTGTCACAGAGCTAAAATAAACCATTTCTGGCTATTTGCTCATAAAATATAGTAAAAATGAAGAAGGAAAGGGGAGGAGAATGGTTTGGAGTCAGCTTTACTAGAAGATATGTTAAAGATAAGTTTTTACCTTTTGCTGGCTCTTACTAACACCTTTTCTCACACAATAGAGTTCATCATTGATCCCAGATGAAAGGCCACTCATATTGGCATTTGGGCTGTCTCTTGAAAAGCCTACCTCTTTTAAGGTTTAGTATTTCACCACTGTCTCTGTGTTGATGAATCCTGTTCTGGTTTTGATTTTTTTTCCCCAAACTCAGGCCACTGCTAAAATTTTGAGTCTCACAGAGGAGTTTAATTCCATATAATGACATGATAGTAGTTGTTTTGACAGGTCTTTGAAGATTCAGTATAAACACAGGTGTTCTGAAGGAATTGCACAGTTTCATTTTCATCCATAAACGCAGTGGAAATTAAAAATCTTTAATCAACCATCGCTGGTCATTATGAGTTTCCAAGAGAAAAGGACTGCGTGGACCATAAGCAGATCTCCCTTGTATTTTAACATGCACATTGCTCCTTCTAATTATACCTTGAGAAGATATTTCTGGTAACTCTAATGATTATTTCTGGGTATAGACTCTGAATTTTGTTCAGTGAAAGTGTAAACCTATCTCTTTATTCAAATTTCAATATAAATGCTCCCAAAAGTCAGCTGTTATTGATGTGAAGCAATGCTATCTACTGATTAGCACAATGGAGCATGAAACAGGTTTTGAAGGTTCCATTTCACCTAACTGTTTTGTAACTGTGGATTATTTGTAGGTTTAGGGACAAACGTCAAAGCCTGGTAAAGTCAATTGATCTATTTCAGTAGGCTCTGAGAATGGGACCTGTTTCCATTTGGGTGAATTGATCTTTTTTACACAGATCTAGATTCATCAATTTCTTTCTGTAAACTTATTCTGGATTTCATGCAAAGGCATGGATTCAGTGCCTTGAATTTCTTGTCTCTTTTTTTTTTTTTTTATGCACCCTTGCATGCCTCATCAAATATTTGACTGTCCAGAGAAAGTTTCATGAGAATCACCAAAATGCTTATTTTGGGCGAATTTAGGCATTTACAATGGTAGTTTTTCTGGCAGAAATTAACATACAAGTGGAATACACATGGTTGTTTTCTCAGCTGCCATAAAAATCATCATCACATCCATCTGTGTATGTATCAACATTATTTGTTTCAAATAGGCCAATTGTGAACCTGTTTTCAAGTCCAGACTCATCTGCCATCCATATTGTTTGCATGGAACACATGGACCAGCCCAGTGCATGACTTTACGACCAAGCTGCAGCCAAACTAACAGGGTGCCACAAAGCCAAATTGCTGCAGGCCACAGTTCCCTGTGCTTGTCTCTTCATGAGCCCATTCTTAATCCTCTAGTTACAGAAATAGCCAAGAATCTGTAGATCCCAAATATATGATCTCTCACAGCTCCTGTAAGAAATTAAGGTAGATTTTAATTGGGTCCTTGAGAAGCTTTACATAATTCAACGTCATATCAGTATCAGCTAAATTGCATTTGTTATGGTGCTTTCAAATTATGTTCTACAGTTCTGCTCTTTTTGGACAAATTCCCTGTAGCCCTAAACACCAAGTTAAATTGTATCTTTGTCGTCCAGGTCCTTCGGGGTTGTATGCAATTTCACTGCTTTTATAAGTTTGGTCCTTTATGAAATCCTTGCGATTGCTCAATAGAGTAGGAGACAAGATTGTGTAAGAAACAGTTATTTTAAGAAAATTGTTCTTTTAAAATAATTAACTTCCTGCAAGCTGTATTTGTTGGGCAGGCAAAATGCGCAGAAGTCTAGCTTTCAAAGAAAACAAATTAAGGTCCTATAGAAAAATAAAGTATTGCTCAGGGGAGCTGCTAACATGATAGAAGAACAACTTCCTGTGACTGGTATTTATTTTTAGCAGATTTCTACTTTCAGTTTGCAATTGCAATACTTTGAATTTAATGAATTTAATCACCTTAATTTATTCACATTGACCAGAAACAAAAGTACAGGGTTCTTTAATTAAATAATAGTCCCACAGAGTACAGGAAAAAGTGATATCCATAGGGGATTATTATTCCACCTTTCCTTCTTTCAATAAGGACTTTCAAAACCCTCAAGAATCACTTATGGTCCTTTCCTATTAATGAAATGATTAATGGAACATCCTAATTACTCTTTAGCAAGGCAAGACATACTTCCCTCTGAGCCAAGGGGAAGAGCAAAACAGGGATTATTTTACAAAAATTGGTCAAACAACTGAGAGGTAAAGAGAGGAAGATAAGAAAAAAGCCCCACACCAAGAAAAAACCCCAATTGCATCAGATGTCAGATCCTTTAAAGTCTTCCTTTGCATATCCCACATCAAGCAATGGCTTCTCGCAACCACTTGTATTTCTGTAGGACATTATTAATTATACTTAAGAATTAAATTTTGGCATTTACTGGACATTGTGAAATTTCCATGCTCTTTCACCCCTATTTTATTTGTTCATTTTCTTATTAAAGTCAGGCTATATGACTACTTAGATCTATGAATAAGCAGTAAATTTGAGCTTTAAAATGATGTTCTGACAAACTTAGAGAACATTTACCTATCATATTGTAAAGCGAAAAGTTAGACCTCTAGAAGTTCTAAGAGGACATAAGCTTGCTCTACCTCAGTCTGAGCTTACCAGAAGTTGTTCCTGTATTAACATAGCAGTCAGTCCAAGCTAATAAACCTCCCACATGCTCTGGTATGAAATGTGCCTTTAGTCATGTCACAGGGTTCCATACTCTGCAAATACTTTCACTATAGTCAGTAGATCTAATTTCTGCAGTTGTAAATCAGCTTCAGAGCGGCCACTGGTACTCTGGCAATTTATATCAGCTGAGGCTTTTATTCATTATATCAGGAAATCACAACCCTGACAACAGAGAGCTCTGTAAGAGTTTTTGCCAAGTACCCTTTGCTGCCTGAAGCCTGCAGATCTCCAAGCATCGTCCTGTCTATCCCATGGATAATGAAACTCATGCCATGCTACCATTAATCTCTTCAGAGTTTATACTGCAGATCACCCTGTGCTGTGATCTTGCCTTACTAGCTATGATGGGCTGTGCTGGATCTATTATTGAAACTTAATACCAAGATTTTGAAAAGCACCTAACTCTCCTGAGTGCCTCAGAGACTGAGTAGCGTGTTCTGTGATATACAAGGTAGGACTGCGGATCCAAGAGCCAGATCTGTAGATCCAAGAAAGTTATACAGACATCTAGAAGCTGTGATGTGCTAGGCTGAGTGTAGAAATTAGGAGACTTAAGGAATCAGGCGAATTCTCTTGCTGACTCACTGTGTAATTTTGGGGCAAGTCACTTAACCCCTTCTGTCTGCTTTTGTCATCCACTGACTTGTAGTTAATGGCATTAAATAAAAAATTCTAGCACAAAGAGTATTATTTAAAATAACCCAAGGGAAGAGCAAGTTAGCTCACGCATTTCATGTATTTTATTCCTGGGTGGTGCCCTACAAAAATATCATGTCTAATAGGCAGTCTGTCTCCAGGAGTCACAAATTACTACAGTTAGAATGGATTATAAATCTCAAGTAAAGCCTAGTCAATTCTACAAAGTGATACATTTCTTTTATTACTGACCCTTTATTGCTTCTCTCTCACACATACATCTATCTTTCTTTCTTGAGCAGAAGGGGTGTCATGCTGCATTAATATTCTCAGCAGTTTTTCTAGTCTAGATTTTGGGGGTTTTTCTTTTTTTTTTTTTTTTTACTAGTGCTTGCTTGGCTATGTAACAAAATTCAGGGATATGAAAGGTATTTATTTCAGAAGGCAACCTGGGGAATTCTGACACTGAAAAAACCCAACAAAGAGATTCATTTACTATCACAATTTTTTTTTTTTGGGGGGTGGGGGGAGGAATGTGGAATAAAAGGTCTATTCCAGTTTAGTTTTGCATCAGAAAGACAAACCTTTAAATTAGGGAACACTAATTTAATTGGTCTGGATTGAAATTACAAGACTGAAACAATTTGCTGTTTCTAAATAAACATTCCTAGAAACATTTAATTCCCTGAAAAGTTTTTCTTTTCCAGTTTTTATCTTGACTCACCTTGGGGAAAAAGAGTTGAATTGTCTCTAGGTGTTGCAGAGCAGTACCAGTGTCCAAGTCTATTAGCTGCTCATAGTGCTTGAAGGAGTGAGTTTCAAGGGATGTGGGGGGTCTGGTATGAGTCCAAAACTAAGCCTGAAAGATCTAGGATGTGATGGCCTCTCTGGTAACTGTGGTCATGAACAATAAGCTCTGAGTCAATTATGCATAGTTGTTTAACAGCCAGGTTGGACACCAGACCTTCAAGCCTGAGCAATCAGAAAACTGCTAAATTAAATCCACTTAGACACTGAAAAAATATGTGAAGTCCAATCTCTAGCACATAGCAGAGAAATGGGATAAACAAAACCCCTCATGCCAGGTGCAGGATGGTGAGCGACTACATAGACTCTTTCTACTACCCAAGGAAATCTTGATCTACTCCTGGTAACAAACAGGAAAGTTCTGCCAATCTCTAAGTCCATGCTATTTTGATGTCTGAACGTAAAAATCTCTTGAAACAAATATACGAAGCATGCTACGCTGGAGAGAGACAAATCTCTCTTCCACCCTCAGGGACTGAATGCAACTTACAACTGCTGAGTGAATAATTAGTGGTAATTAGCACTAGAAATTGATGCCTTTGGAGATAGTCTGCCAAGTTTTTAAGCACTTTAATACTAATGGATTTTTTTTTCTCTGGGATAAATCTTTATAGAGGAAGCAAGCGCAAATTGATTTTTAAAGAGCCTGTCCAATGTTAAATTTATCTTACAAAAACATTGGGTTTAAAAACAATTACATTTACCTTCACTGTATTTTAATGTGGTTTTTTTCCAGAGCGTTCATTTCTCTTTAAATATTTTTGCTGTCACTTTTTGTCTAGTTTCTTGGAAAATGAGTATATGGAGTACATTTGCATCTTTAGAAGGTGTCATAAAATATGACACCATGTCAAGCTATTTAGTTCCTAAATCATTCTTCAGTTATAAAAAAGTATTCTGCTTTAGTGATAATGGTAATATAATGACACTTTGAATCATAAGAGTAAAGTTCGCTGAGCAGAGTAGAGGCAAAGACCTAAGCGTAAAGAAATTGTGCATGCAATTTCATGCTTCCTCTGTACAAGCAGTTGTTGACTGAACTCAAGAGTCCTTATTTAAGTTTCTTTTCAGATCCAGCTAAAATCAAGTAGTAAGACAATAGGAGTTGGAACAAGGACTTGGAACTGCCCCTCTAACTCATACAGCATGTGGGATTAGGGCATTTCCATGGGGAAAGGGTTGGCATGCTGATGGGTTAAGGACTGGCAGATCAAGCTCTTACTGCACCGCTGGCTTTGTGCAGGGATTGGGATGCGGTTAGGTGCAGAGTCTGGTTTCAGTTGCTTACCTGATGAATTAGACTGAAAAATCAAAGATAAATACAGTATCTTTGATTTCCAGAAGTTCTGGGCACCTTGACTTCTCCCTGAAGTTTCTAAGACGTATATTCAAGACCTCAAAACTCTGATCGGAGAAAGCTTAAGAGATTTTTTCAGGCAGTTGATATGAAAAACTCTAAAATAGCATAGAAAGAAAGCTGTCTTATTATATTATATGGTAGCCGGGAGTCAGAGCATTAAATCAGTGCAGTAGTTTCTTTGTTGTTATTACCAGCAATACACTGAGGATAAAAATAGGAATTTCTGGAGAAATCAGAGCTGAAAGAAAGGTTTGAAACATATACATGCTAAATATTAAGTACGTTAATTACTGCAAAAGTATGTAACTTTTATAACAGGTGGTATACGGATGCCAGGTTCAGTGAAGCAGGATGGTGTGGGTTTTTTAACACTGTTCAAATTGTGCAGATAACATACAAATCAAATTAATTTCCTGCAGCAAGAAAGAAGGACCAATTTTTATTTACAGGGAAAAATGTTGTTTTTTTTTTCACTGCCAGCTTGAGACGTCAGAGTATTTGTTCATGGCAATATAAATATGAGAATTACAAAATGAACAAAGGCAGACAACAGCCTCTCTGCTCCTCCCTCCCTTCCACTTTTAGAACAGACATGTTTTCTTAAAGGTCATGATCCCAAACAAGCTCATATCCATGAAACACCACCAGTGATTTCCATAGCCTTTGGATGAGGCTTTCTTTGAAAAGGACTGCTTACTCCACAAGAGTAGCTAATTCTCTGACCCCACAGGGGACCCATGTGGACAGGTTACATTTGCATTTGCTTTAATGTCAAATTGAACTTTTGTTCATAAAGTGCATAAAAGGGAGACAAGCCACAGAACTTACCTTGTGGTCTATAGCAATGTTGGATTAAAACCTGTCACCAAAATCCAGGGATCATTCTTTAAACCTAGTTTCTAAGCATACTGCATTTATAAATTGAAGGGGGTTTGGATAAACATGTGTTTTGTGTTTGTCTTCTAGATGAATATATTGTGCACTACAGAATAGCACTTGGACATTTTAGGTAAATAACGCCTTCCCTTCCTATTTTATTTATTTTCCCTCTTAAAACCTGCATACAGTCAGATGTGAATAAAAATTAATTAATGTAAAAGATGTTTTACCCAAATAATCTCTACTTCAGATTGTACACAGATATTAACAATACGAAGCCTCTGCATACATACCTCGTTCATCTTCACTGTTTATTATCAGGAGATATTTCAGACACACAGTTGTGAAGATGTGCATTTACACTTCTTTGGGCTCAGGTTCTGTAAATCGTTTGTTTGTGAACAAAACATCAAAGGAGACAGAGAATGGATATTGAATTATTTTTGTTTATGCCAGCTAACACCAGAGGCTTTGGGAATCACATATATGTTGTATGCTGGTATTAGGAAATTCACTACTTTATCAACATTTTGAGTTTACAGTCTTCTTGAGAGTGTCAGCTTTCCCTGTTTTCCACTGAAAAATTGTACTGAGATCCAATACTCTTCCCTCACACCTTTCCCTCTGCTGCACCCCTCCTCCCCCATTGCTCTCCAGGTGTATTAAGTACAGCATGATTACTCTAGAGATTATTTTATCCTTTTTTATTGCTTTTGACTCTTTATTACTGCTCATTAGAATGTTATTACCTTGGCCTCAGTTATGACAATATTCAACACCTGCTTCATATAACAAGCCCATTTCCTTTCCCTTCCCTAGCATTGCACACCTGGGCCTTAAATTATTCCCTTTGGCTGAGTTGAATGAAGGAGCATGAGAGAGTAGGTCTTTGTTTTTTCTGAGGTAAGAGGCTTTTAATTTGTGGCTTGACATGGATCCTGTTATTATTGATTCTGCAGTGTGCTTTTCGTTCTGACTCTGTGTAGTGACTGACACTGACAATTATTTTGGAAGAGCAGTGATGTGAGTGGTATTTCAGCAGAAATAAAGAGCCAGGGTTTAGTCTGCTTTTATCTGAACTGGATTGTTTGCTGAAAAAGCTCCATGGTGAGAACATAGGCATGTACAAACCTGGCTGTGACTCGACTGGAGCATGCAATGTGCTAAAGGCCAGCAGTCCTCTGGAGTTCTAGCTCTGTCTTATTTCCAACACTATCATCAGCAAGTTGGAATCAGAGGATCACTACTTTTTTTTTGACCAGAGAAGGCTCAGCAAAAGTCAGGATTTCTTTTGTTATGAGTAGTGTTTCTGAACCTGGTGCTATTAAATGCTAGTGAAGCAGAGACCTATAAGAGAAAAGAAAAAGCGTGGAAGAAATGGAGAGCATCGGATAAGATTATCCTAGGATAACATATGTTACCTGAAAACAGAGGAAAGCTACGTTGTTTGGGTCTGTATTGCAGAAAAATGCTTCCCCACCTCTCTAGTGATGGTTATGGCTTACAAATAAAGTTCACAGGTGTTTTCTCTTCAGGGTTCCTGTTTTAGTTTGGGTTTTTCAGTTTTCAAAAATGGAATGAAATCACAGCAATATCCCACAGAGAAGAGAGCGAGGGCAAGGGAACAGGGACAGGATATAAACGTATCCATACAACTTAAATTTTGTTTTTATCAGATTTATGAAGTACCAAGCTTCTGCACCTCATGCACTGATGATCCTGAACCACTGTTGTGGGGAATAGTCAGCATTTGCAAGGAAATAAGAAGCCATTGAAATTCTATTTTACCAGTGTGAGACACAGGGCAACTGGAGAGTGATGTTATAATAAAGAATACATTTCATAGACCCTTTTATCTATTAAAATTAGCCATTTGCTTAAATAGGCTTTGGATCAGGTCTGAACTCCAGTGCGTACGAAACTCATATGTCTTTCTTTTTCACATACAACTTTTATGTGCCAAATTTCTTTAAATCTGAAGAAAGCTGTATTTCTTTGCAGGCTTTCTGCTATTTATTTTTCTTTTTAATAAAAAAAATTGAATCAAATTCAAATATGCAAATAATAAATTTCTAAATGTACGGTTTGATATTGTAAAAGTAGAATAATAAATTAATTTGGCTGTATTCTAAAAGGGTCCTGTTGTCAAAGGAAATAGGGTAAACTGAAAAAGTATTATTTGAAGTCATTGTAGTTTGACTGCTATGAATTAGGTTGCATCTAAGTAATTATAAAAATCTTAACAAATCAACACTTCTAACTGAAAAACTATTTTGAATTGAAAAATAAAGCATATCTTCTGGGAAATGTAGCTACCAAATATGTAATTTTTTTAGCATTCAGAGTGGAATGGTTGAGATTTATTCAAGAAAAATTAACAAAAAGTAATGGTTGTTGGATGTATTTTTGCTAATTTGTACTCAACTGCAGAATTTCTGCTAATAGTAAAAGGATAGGAAATGTGATCTATTTCTAAACTTGAAATAGGGAAAAGCCCAGAGACTCCAAAATGAAGTGCCACTGTGGAATGATTCACTTGCACCAAGAATTCTGTGAAATATTGAACTTAAGCTCTTCACTTCTGTTAAGGTCTTTATCAAGTAGGCAGAGTGCCTTTGCAACAAACAGCAACGCTGTATCTTGATATCCTTACAAAGACCTTAAGTAGAACCGTTAAATCTTTTGTGGTTACAACAAGCCTTTTGAAATCAAGGGGATGCTCCTTTAGTTCGTCCCATTTTCAGAAGAGCTGAGTTTTCAGAACACAGCTGAGCCACTGATGATTAGGTAACTCTGAAAGTGAGCATCCTGGAAAAGCTGCTGTAAGGAGGAGGACTACCTAATCTGCTTTTGTTGGTAGATGGTTTGTTTTCTGGGAGGGGAGTTGGGGAGTGTACTGCTTGTTTATGTCATAGGAATAGAAACACAATGTGTTTAAAATACATGACCTCTTGGTGTATATATGCAGTGTGAATATAGGAATTGTTTGGAAGTAGTGAAGGTGCATGCATGGCATCCAGTAGATAGAATTTTAAATTTTATAACAAGTTACTAAGCAGCTTTTAGACATTCCAGTATTTGTGGATACCTTCATTTTCTAGGTACTATAAGATGATAAAAAGATCAGGATTTTTCTTTATAGCTTCAACTCTTTGACCCAATCTGGCTGTATATCTTGATGTCTGGAAGTGTGAAAACATTCAAGGCAGAATATTTTCATCCTAGGTCAACTTTCTCCAGTACCTAATGCATACAAAGGAGGCCTTCAGGAGATTTCGCACACACTGGAGAGTGATATTGGAAAGTATATGCTTATGACAGCTCTAAATGTAACATTTGTCACAGAATCCTTCCCAGCTGTACGCTATCCTCTGCTGCACCTCAAAGGAAAAGGAGGAAAGGAAATTCTCAAATGACCAACCCAAGATGGCACTAATGGTTTCCTCTCCCCTGGGTTTCATGGGAGCAACTGCTGTTGAAGTTATCTATGTGACTGTGTTAGCCATATGTATTAATCAATATTTGGCCATCTGAACTAAAAAGGAATTAATAGTGGCCTTTAAAATAGAAATCAGTCTCACATTACATACCTTTTTTTATTTTATTTTTGTCATCCAGTGGTAGTAATAGATATTTATGTACGCAGTTTTCTTTGCATTATTCACCACCTATCTTTTGCCCCATTCATTCATAATAACGTGATTATTTGTCACAATAATAGCCGGAGTAACTGATTGTGCTGCTAGAATTGAGGCTATACCAATTTTTCTGTGATAAGCTGCTTTTTTTTTTTTTTTCCCTCCCCTCAAGGCTGTAAGTCAGCCATGAAATAGCTGAGAGTGAGGCAGCAGAAGGTCATAATTTGGGAAAGCTTTTTATTTTTAAAGAAATATTGATACAATGGAACTGATTGTTTTGAAGTTAAAATGAGGCAACAGGTACTCTTTTGTTTGTTTATTCTTTTGGATGAATTTTGTGTCTCAGTGTAATAATGGCTTTTTTTCTCCTCAGAAAAGAAAAAGTGACTTTTTCAGCCCAAAATGCTGTAACACAGATTGCTTTAAAAATAAAATGGATGTCTGCGGAAGTAAATATTTTTTTGGGAGCAATGAATGAAATTATTATGTTACATTATTAAAAAGTAAATTTGGAAACAGGAGAGATCTGTATTTAAACATAGTTACACAGCCAGCAATTTGGCAGGGCAAGGCTCTGAAACCCAGGAAGCCTTAGGCATGTGTTTTAGCATCTTTAGAAACCTCTGATTCCCGTGCGCTCTCTCTAGAGAGGAAACGCAAAGTTTACTCATTTAGCCTTTGGTAGAGCAGCCTCAGGTGTACAATGCTGGGGTGTACTTTGGTCGTGCAAGGGAAGTTACACCAATCTCTAAAGCCTGGTTCTGGTCAGTAGGGCTGGAGTGTGTGAGGTGGGTTACTCTTAGTAGTTACAGCCACAGCTCGTGCTCTGTGGTTATTACAGACTTACTATGTCTTCTCTCCTTTAAATGCAACTTTTGTAATGCTTTAGTGAATCCTATAGCTGTAAAAATCATGACACAGAAATTAAACGTCTCAGCTGGCCAAAGCTGTCATGGGTTCAGTGGCCTCTATGAAGCTACAGCTGTTTGCACCGACAAGGTATTTGTGGGCATGGAGAGGAATTGCAGGGGTGGAGCAAGTATGTTTTGAGCTGCTCAGTTCTCAACAACAGATACTGAGAGGCTTATGAAGGGAAGGGTAAGGATAATTGTGAGTCTCAGCATGGTTACATCTTGCTGAGACGCCCAGTAAAACAGGATTGATGATTTTTGTACTCACTTGAGCATGAACAATAGTCTTGAAATAGCAAAAATATCAAAGGCAATTTTCAATTTGGAATCATGCTTTTCTCTATAACTAAACTGGCCAAGAATGTGATGATAATTAGATGAAGAATAAGTGACTCTTAAAAATTGCTTGATATTTCCTTTAGCAAAAGAAACTGTCATGGATGTGTTGTGAAAGTAAAGGATCTAATCTGATAAGTACCAGTCATAAGAAAAATACAGCAATTAGGCAACAAACCACATGTGTCCACACTGTGAAATTTACCTGATTGGTACATGAAAGGCTGAATGTACCGAAATAGTTGTTAAGAAAGAAGGTTAAATTTGTATTTTGTAATGCTTGCAGTCCAGGCTGATTAATAAACAGCCATCATTCTAAAATACTCCTAGTACATTAAAGGCATTTTTATGTCCAGTCAGTTAGAATTGTATTAGCACTTTCAACTGTGTGCCTGCATCACATATTGACAGATAGATTTGTATTTGATGGCGAAAGTTATTCCTGATTTTCATGGAGACATTTCCTGCACCTTATGTCACGTCAGAGGAACAAAAGGACATTCAACAGACTGCTGCATTTCTGTATTGACGCATAACCCACTGGTTCTTCTGGAGGGCAGGGGGGAATAAAGTGGTATGAATGGTTTTTAAGTGGTTTCAGTAATTAGTGTATCATAAAATCATCCTGTTTTTCCTTACTATCCTATTATGAAATCCTAGTTTAAGGGAAGCCTTTGGAAGTTATGCTCACTGAAACGGGCCGAGAATTTTATCTAAGGTTTCTGAACTGAGTACCTTGCCTAGAAATGCAGCAAGCCTCTTGCCTTCAATTTAAACACCAGGGAACATCTCCCAAGCATGTCAGGCCCAAGTATCTCAGTTCTCCAGAGCTGCCGGTTATGTTCCACTTTCGGCAATGCAGGTACTATGGGGCTAATTACAGAGTCTGCAGAGCAAAGTGAATGACAGTTATGTTGTGGGAAAGAGGAAAGAACAGGACACGTAAAAAAATTAACCTAGAAAACTGAAAAGTGAAGGTAAAATATGAAATAAGATATACTGGAGACACAGTTGTTCAGAAATTTCCCAAAAAGGAATCCTTTCTCTTTGCAAAAAGTGTTACCTGATTTTTATTTACTCTTTGAAGATTTTTCCTGTGAGCCAGTTATATGCCTTTTTTAAAATCTATATGAAAACTGTTTGCCACGTATAAACTTTGACCATTAATACCATGATGTGAATGTCTGTTACCAGTACTGACACATCCAAATACAGAGATCAACTTAAGAAAATGGAGGAGTGATTTAGAGAGCTGAGCTACCCAGTACACTGAGCTTTGTGTCACGGTGCTACTGGGACTCCTAGTTTCTTAAGATCTATTGATTTATAGGTTATTCTAAGTTGTGATGTTCTGGGTATGTCCCACAAATGGGATATTTTGCAAGCCCACTTAGTTTTATTACATCCAGGTGTGTTTTGTTTAGAAGGCACAGCTGAAATGTTTAAAAAGGATGATTTATTGTGGATTGGAATTTTGATGATTTTCTGTTTTTTTCTTGGAAAGGACTTAGTACTTCTTAGGACAGCTGGTTTGTTGGCTGGTGCATTGATGCCAAAATACAACAGTAAATAACAGTCTATCTTCAATTTAAGATGCTTTTTTGCTTTCTTAGCTGTATTGGTTAATGCTTTTTCCCCAAGCATGCAGAAAGTCCTAATGAATGTTTTTGAGGGCAGACATTAGTCATTCCTAGAGCATCCTGTCCATCCCATCCCCTGCTTCATGGCTATTCCAGATTATAGAAATGACTCTTCAGATTTCTGGGTGTTTCAAGCATCAGGTGACATACACCTGATCCATTTTTTCCATTCAGAAAACTGGTGTTTTGTCTGTGCAGGGTCCCTTCTTCCCCCTGCCCCCCATAATTCAGTGCCAAATAATTGGTTTTCTGCATAAAATACCTGCATGTTTCTAAAACAAGCAAAAAATACTTTACAGGCCAGAAGGCTTTGCTAATCAGTGTGTAATGTGCAATATAAAAGCATTTGCCAGCTTTTTCTGCTGGAAAATCTGAATGCTGACAGAATTACACCATAACTATAGGGTCTGAACAGTTTTGTTTATTTTCTCTCTTTTTAATATATTTCATTTGGTTTCACATTATACCGACATGCAGAACAAACCAGGGAAAATGTCTGGATGCCTAAATCACCAATGAAGAGAAATGTTAGCTCTTAGTTCTGTAAAAAAAAAAAAACCCAGAAGGAACACCTTAAAGATTGCATTTTGTTAATGTCTTATGTGTCTCACTGTCTCTCTGTTTTCCTTCTGATTCCACAGAGAAATCTGTTCTTTTCTGTTGTTGTTTTTTTGGTTTGGGGCTGGTATTTTTTGTTGTTGGTTTTTTTTTTTTTTTAAACCTGCAATATATGTCATGTACTGTGTTCACACACAGACAAATCCCACGCCTCCTTCCAGGTACCATTTCTATATCCTTAACTGCATAATTCATAAAATTAATTTCTACTGCTGTATGTATAGCTTCTAATGCTATTTGCTGCAGCGATCATAGTACAATAATGCTTTCCCAATAGAAATGTTTATGGCAAACTATAGTATTGTTACAGAAACAATCGCTCATTTTGATTTGTATGAAGAATTGACACATTTCTTGCAGACTTTATTTTAATTTCCCTTAGATATCACAAAAATCAAATCACCCCCAATTTATTACAGCATTTAACACCAACACAGCTACTCACTTGTATGAAACTGCTTTTTAAGACAGTTACATCTCTTCCCCCTCCCCTGCCTTCCTCTTTTGAATAAAGCAGTAACCATAAAGAAACAAGGATTCTAGTACAGGAGGGTAATTTGAACAGCTCCTTAGTCTGCTGCCTGAAAATTAGCTCCCCAGCCTATTAAAAGGAATTGGAGTCTTCCCAATGCCATTGTGTGCTCTGGGTCGGACCTGAATTTTCTGGAATATGCCAGCTCTGGTGAGGATTTGCAGGCTGGATTTGCATATGAGAGTTTCATTTACTGTGCCTTAACCATATTGTTTGTCAAGCTTAATACTTTTTCCTACATTTTGATATGTTTGAAGTGTTTATCAGACAAACTTACAAATTAAATTTTATCAGTCTTTCAAATGCCAAGACCTTTTGTGTTTTCTCTGCACATGTATAGAGAATAAAATTACTGCAGCGAGCAATGCTGGGAGACTAGCCAGAATATAGCTTTGATTAATACTTTGAACCCATTCCTAGATAAAAATATATACATACAGGAAAACATTTAATAATAACCTTTTTCCTGGCTGAGATGATGTGCTTAGCATTTTATTCTCATCTGTTTTGGGGGGCTTCTGGTTTGATTTCTGAGGTTAGGTTTTGAATGCTGCATTTCTTAAGGCACACAGATAATGGACGTTATTTTAGTTGATGAGCTATAGGAAAATGTATTTGCAGCTGTACTAGAAAGGTTATAGCAGCAACACAGGCTATTATTCATGTGGTCAGGTGGTGATATGGTAAACCTGACTGTAAGTTACTGTGCAGTAATCCTTTTTGTCAATGCAGTTAATTTGGAGACATTAAAGACTCCCTGTAAAATAATACGTAGCCTTTCACAGCAACTAATCTAACTTGTGTGACTTGTAGCAGCACTACAGTTCCTCTTAGCTTTCTTTGTAGCTGAAATGCTTAGTAGGAGTATGACTTTAAGGCAACCAAGAGAGGAAAGCTCATGGTCTGTATGTACTTTATAGCCAGTAGGTAGCTGGTTGAGGGAACTTGCTGGCATAGGAAGTCACCTGTGATTGGATGGATTTAACCAGAAAATTAGGTTGTTATATGAGAACTTCTGTATATGATAACATTTTGTGTATCATAATTTAAGCTAGGAACCTCCACGTGCAGTGGATAACAGAGGTGAGCAAGTGTTGTCTCAACGTGGGGCCAAGGTGGAGAGACTTTCCACCTCCAAGTCATGAATCAGAGGCTGGTTTTGGAGCTGGAACATTAGATTTGACAGGCTTTTATCAGAATGAGAGGGCAGCAAGGCCATTGCTTGGAATATACTATTGCACAACAGACAGTTTCCTTTATTAGCTATTCTGGCTAGGCAGTGTTGTTATCCATTAATAAAGCATGCTGATTAATGTCACATAGCAGGAATGTTTATGCATAACTGTCTGTACATCCAGCTGTAACTCAGGTGACTCAGAGATGTCTAGTCCTGGCAGCACACAAACTTTACAACTTCTATTCTGCAAATTTTGAAATGTTAAAATATTAGACAAATCCAGCTAACACAAGGAACTCACAGATTTAATATGAAGCCTGAAACACTTGCAAAAAAGAAACCTTAACAGTATTATTTATTCACTGATAAGATCCCCAAATCCCTTGCAGCTGAAAAATTATAGAGGATTTAAAAGACTTCATGCTCCAGGTTATGAATTGACAGCAAGCCAGTCACAGTGAGAAGTTCTGTCTTACAGGGACACTGAACCACTATTACTTCAAGCTTTCTAATTCTCTGCAACCTAAGTCTTGACAGATGACTGCAGAGAGAAGCCAGAAATGTCACTTGTTCCACCCCCTATCATGGTTTAGTTATTTACTTAAATGCTTCTTACACCATCCTCCCAGTGAGATGGAAGAATAATGAAAATGGAAAGGAAATCTGTCTTGAAAACACAGTGAGTTTCTCCTGAGAATCCGCTTCACTGAAGCGCAAGGGTGATTCCTGAGGGAGAGAAAACATTTGGTTGCTACTTTGATGGGGAAACCACAGAAAAGGGGATGTTCTGCCTGCTGGGCTGCAGTAGTGCAGACTTTGGGATAGGCAAGCAGAGAGGATAGTCAACGTTACAGGCTGAAGCCAGCCTAAAACTCGGCAGCCACTAAAGGACCACAGTCCCATTTAGAGTTCCTGGTGCACTTCTGCCCATTAGATTTTGTACATCTATGTGGCGATGTCATGCAGTTGAAAACTAACTTTGATCTGTTGTGGTGGTTTTATTAGTGCTTGTGCCAGCAAAAGGGAGAGAACAAGAATGCACAGGCGGCAGCAGAGAAAGGAGCGAGTGCCTCTGTTGGGGGCTGCACCGGTGAAGGTTGGTTCACTTTGTACAGGTGCACCCACTGACTGCTCCAGTAGAATTGCCTTCGAGAAGGTATTTTCTCCCTATTGCTTAGGCTGTGCCATTCAGTTACACTGCACAGAACCCAAAGGGCTTTGAGCTAACAACAAACAAATTTTGTTGGCATTTTTACATTAATGGACAAGATGTGTGGTAAAGGCAGAGAAAGTTTCTAGGAATAAATGCTTACTGTAGATAATGTTCACGCAAGACTCCTTTTCAGTTCACTCACTTCAGGTCCCAATAGGTTTAATAATAGAGCAGGTCTCTTAAAAGAACGTTTGCAGATACATAGACTTTTAAAATTGTTTTCAGGCCCTTTATTCCCTGAAATAACATAATCCCCCAACCAGATTAAATGGGTCCATCAACTGCAGACCCTAAGCAAGAGCTCAGGTGGAGGTAAGCTCTAGTCATTACACTGAAATGAAAGCAGCTGTGCCGACTCACCCCAGCTGAGAATGTAGTGAGGTGCAAATGGTTTCTTAAAGCAGTATCTGGGATGGAAAAAACCTACTTCCTTGGAGACAGCCTGGAAACTCAGGCTAGGATCGTTTCTCACTGTAAATGCAGGGAGCTATTTTGTACTGCATCTCAGCTGCAGTCCCTAAAGCACAGCAAGATCTTCACGCAAGGTCTCTGGTGTGTTGAGTCAACACATCAGAACTCATGGGTATGTTCAAGAAAGCATAACTTAATGATGCAAAACTGCTAAGTTCTGCATTTATGAAAAAGGGAATGCTAATTTAATGAGTGTGTGTCTCACATAACTAGTTTCCTCCATGTTTTTTTCTATTGATATTAGTTGCACTCTAACTGCCTTCTTAAGATCATTCTTATTTTAAGTCCATCAGGATGATTTTATTCATAAATGTTTTGCATTTAGCTATTTCATATGTATACAGAAAATAAATGTAGGCCTCCCCTGAGGAAAATAACAGCATTATTTTTACCTAAAATATTCTTTTTCCACATGGATTACTACCCACATGCAACAGCTCAGCTGACTCATGGTTTCAATACTTACATAAGGGTTTTCAGCACAGCCCATATGTGTAAGTGCTTGCCAGACCTTAATCAAGGCCTCTTAAGAAGTGTTTTCCCCTAACGGAAAAGAAAAAACACATGGATCAGCCACCTGAAATCTGTTAATATTTTCTGAAGGCTAATGCTTCTGGTGCAGTTAATAGGCTGCATATATGATACAAGGTTATAAGTGTTGTAGCAGGAGGGAAGCACTGCAAACCTAGATTGAAATGCTTAGCTAGCAATTCTTCTCATAAAGACACGCTTTTTCTAAGAAGTGTCTGTGCTATTCTTAGATTCAACACTTCTGTTTCCTGCTACTGGAGGTCTCAGATAAAAAAGCAGGTGTTTGGGGTATGGATTTCTTACCTAGCTCTCAATTAGAGGTGAGTAAGATGCGAACTCATAACCTTTACGCATTGTCAAATCTGTAGTTGATCCCTAAAATCAGAAAGCTGAAGTTGGGAGTGAGGGGCAAAATACTGATTAGTCCTTTAACTGGGTGCATTTTTTTTTTCTCACTTCCCTCAGCTTTTTCTGAAGGTTTTTTTTCCTTGGGAGTACAGAAGATAAAGTTACTTATGGATAATTCATGAACTAGAGACTGAATACTTGGATTAAAGGTTTAAGATTTTTCTAAACAATTTAATGAAATGAGCAAATAATATATAGGTATTTTTCTTTCACATGTCAATCATTCTCAAACTATGTTAGCATCTTAATTTTTTTTTTACATGTTAATGACATCTCATTATTCCACTAATGGTCTGCAGCAGGATTATCTGTATTTATTTTCCATTAGTGCTTATGCATCTTGGTATGCCTGAACAAGTATTAGAAAGTTAAGCTTCATCTTTCCTTGGAAACATGGGAGAACTGAAGCTTCTTATAGAAATTTCCTCAGTATGCATATTTAAATGTTAAGTTCTAACTTTTATTTGCTTTCTATTCCTGTGAGCTTTAGTCTTTTAATTTTCCAATCACTGAGTGATTGAGAAGTTTGGAATAAGAGCTGCCCTGGTATCTAAAAGCAATCTCCAGGACAGAGTTTTTAAAGTGACATGAATGGCTACACCTCCACTGATCACTGGAGTGCTGCTTGCTTGTACTGGTTAAGAATCTGGCTCCACAGCTTCAGTGAAGCTGTAAATATCCTGCAAGTCCTTAGAATCTGCTGAAGTGGGTTATCTTTATTAGTTATGTTTGCAGAATATTTCTATTAGGAAAGGGTGGAGTAAAGGCACTAAGTTTGACTTAGGCAGTAAAAAACAAAGCATTTCTCAGTTTTCTTTTGTATTTATTGTTGAAGAAGGCCCTGGAATCCTTGCTTAGCAACAGTGTAGTGTTTGCCTTTGTGATCTCCTGAATGGGTGCTTTCCTGACTTGGTGCAAGATTCGACAAGATCAAACAGCTTCTGGAACAGATGTGTGGATTGAAGTCCGTGTTATCCTCTTGAAAATATTTTCTAGGTTGTGAAAGAGTATCTCTTCAGAAACAATTGTGCTAATACATCTAGCACAAGGAGGTGGAGGTGTTGAATATATCAAGTGTGGCCATTTCAATTTGGCAAAACTAATTAACGCTTAGAGATTGTCATGCAAGGAAATCTGAGCCAGGCAGTGATCTGATCTGTCCTGTTACTAAAGCAAAGTAACTTGTCACCTTTAGAAAATAGGGGGCTGGTGGCTATTCTAAGACTTTAGAAAAAAAATGATCAAATATAACATTTGATAAATGGTTCCTATGCATGTGGTTCCTGGTTTTTCCATGCTTTTACCACCATTATTTGCTTAGTTGAGTTAGTTGTTTTTCCTCTCCATAATGATAAAACTTTTTGTTTAATATAAATTAAAACCTCTGCAGTGATTTAAACTTCTCCTAAGCAAGTGGAGATTAGTCCAGAGAAAAGGTTTTCTTCTTTTGGCTGTTTCTGTGTTTGGGAGAATGTATTACATTTTGCTTCATGAGGGAATCCTCTGCCTGAGGCAGGAACCAAAGCCAGTGTTGAACGTGTTGGCTAGTCCAAAGCAGTGCATTTCAGTAGTACCTTCATCTTTACTGACTACGAGTTGTGTGTTGGATTAAATAAAAACATCTGCTTTTGAAATATAAAGTCCTGTATGGGGTGGGGCTGCACTACTAGAAATTTCTCTCTTCTTGTGTTGCATTGCAAGCATTGCAGTAGGTAGAGAGACTTGCAGTAGTTCACCACTGGTTTTGCCTGTGGCAGAGGGAGGAAAGGTGGTGGTCTACATGAAGAAGCTTCAGCTGTTAAGAGGGCTTTCCATCTTGGTTTACAAAAGCCTAAGCCTAGTGATGTCCCTGTTTGTACAGGATCCTATGGGCTAGGTCTTTGAAAGTAAACTAATATATGTGGTCAAGATGAGCTTTATGTCCTGCAGGTTAATTAAATTACTGACTTTCAGCAAGAACACAGACTTTCAGGTGAAAATTCTTCAGTAAATTGTTCACATATGACTTATTTTTAGGCTTTTATAAAAATAGGTTCATGACTGGTAAGGATTCAGTGGTACTGTTATAGGAAGTCAGTAGAACACAGTAATTCTTTTTAATCTTTCAGCTTTTTTTTTTTAATTCCTTTAAAATATTTCTGAGATTGATCTTCTTTCCCCTCCCTGTGTTACATACTGCACTTCCTACTAGCTAACCAAACAGTCCTTTATTTTGGCCCAGCTGATTTGTGGTATTTCTATTTTGTGTGTTAGCAATGAGGTTCCTGCGATGCCTTGGAAAAGCACACACCTTATTTATTCTGTACATTTATCAAATAAAGCCTGACATGAAGTCACTGGGTTTGGCAAAAGATTTATGGTGGTTTCAGTTGGCTTTGCATTAGTACCATGATATTCTTTGACAATGTGTTGAGCAGAGTTGGTTAAAGGATTTTTTTTTTTTTTAAAGGCCTTCTGTCCCATCAGGTTTGTAAAACAGTTCATAGAATATTTGCAGTCCAACCCATCTAACCTCTAATAGATTTATGAGTGTAGTGTAATTTGTTGGCTTTCTTTCCAACTTCCGTAAAGCAAGTTGTATAGATTTTTATTTAATGCTAGTCCTGCTCCCCATCTTGGCACTTGACCATGAGTTGCTGTTTCCCCCGCCTTCACTTTCCTGCTTCTGCTCACATCTCTCTCCAGAAATGGTCTGAAGCCTTGGAGAAATGCATTTAAAGTATGATTTTGGCTCTAATAAAGAGGAACAAGAAGTGGTAGAGAGAGGGATGGAAAACAGACAAATTTAATGGACATGAAGAAGAATGTGCTGATTCATATTTAAGTCCTTAACCTTTGGTGACCCTTTGGATTGAGTGGTCAGCATCACTGTTTTGAGAAAAGATTCATCATGATTCTGACTCTCATATTCTTCAACTTTTAAAGTTGAAGCTTGTATAAAAATAAAATCAGAGATGTTTACTCTTAAACTTTTTTAAAAAAGTGCAATCCAGGATGCTTTGACCTTTAGCTTAGAGTGGCCAGTTAACAAGTAACTCTATCCCAGCCAAAACCAGCACAGGTGGTGACTACCTTTCGGAGTACCTCTCCACCATGAGGGACAGGAGATGTTTTAGTGGGACTCAGTAGAAATTTTGACAGAATGGAAATAAATGTTACTGTGGGAGTGTCAGCTATGTCAGAATTTACAATGCAAAGGTAATGGTCTAACTAGTGAACTGCTCTGCATGTCTAGGTTTTTTTCCCCTTTTAGGTTTCTTCATCTGCCTAGTTATCTGTAGGTGTTTTACTGGGGCATCAGGAACATGTCAAAAATGAAGTTGCATGGAAACAAAACCAATTCTGCCATGAAAAGTTGCAAAACTTTTTTTTATACTGAGTTGGATCATAAAGTAGTCTTCTGAATTTTGATTTCTTTCAAAATGTTAGAACTGCAAAATATGTCCTGCAAGTCAGCACCCCTTGTATCTACGAATGGTTTCAAAGAGAGATGGAAAACTATAAATGCGTGACAGAGTTACCTAAGGTGGTTCTTTGACTGTGATGCAGTAACAGAGTAGGAAAAAATGTATTCAACATAGAAATTAAGAAAAATGTTTTCCTGGGGTGGGGGGGGGAGGTTGGCACTCTGTCACTACACCACACATGCATCAGTCATGCCACTGTTTTCAAGAATATCTAGAAGATCTAATGTTAGATTTGCCCCCTCCCAGCTGAATTCATAAGGCAGACACTTCCTCACACTCATCTTATAGGAAAGCATATTAGAAAATACACAGGAAAATACCTGTAACTCTGTTCCCTTGGTGCAACATTTGAATAACTCTTCTTGACTACAGTGGAAAACAATCCTGAATTTATCGTACATTTCAAAAGCCCTCACCACATAGCTTTGCAGCATTCATTTTTTCAGTATCAGTAATCAGTTGCACCACAAATTTTTTTTGGAGCATTTTACCTTTTTCTTTGGCTCTGTTTTACATGACCGCATTGCATTTACTGAGAGACAATTTTTACCCATCAGTTTGCAGAAGGTCCCGTACAAGTTGTAAATAAAGAGCAGGCCACAGGGCATTGTGGGATAATTCTACCTTTACCTCCTGAGTAAGGAAGCCAACCTAATTAATGACTTCCTTCCAACTGGAGAGGTGCAGAATAGTAATTTGGATACTAGCAAACCAGGGATTTATTGTCAATTCAGAAGACTGTGAGTGCCAACTCTGCAGTTCTCTACATCTCAACTTACAACTGGGATCAATACTGCACTTGCAGCTTCCACTTGTATATTTTATTTATGGAGCACATATTTTGAAACTTTTTTCTCTGTTGTTTTTAAAGAGTTACTGCCACTACCTACTTTGATTTAGGGTAGCCAGAATTTATTTTGCTTTCTTTAGAAAGTAGGACAACAACTGCTAGTAATAACAGGATGTGTGTTTGGGTATATAAGCACCTTTCCTTGTGTGTAGTTAGAGGTAACAGTACATTTAAATCTGTCAATTTGAATTTCATTTAACTTAATTTCTCCTTCAACCTCCCCTGGCAGTGCTATTGTCATGAACACATATCATGGCCAGCAGAATGTAATAAAGGCTTTGGTAGGTGAGAATTATGTTTTGGATATATCTGGAAAATTCCAGTGGGCTTTCTATGGGTAACTCCAATCGATGGTACAGAGGTACAATTAAAGCAAGGTCACAGATCTGAATATCCCCATCCTCCGGAGCTCAGGTCAGCATCTCTATTCAAATGCTCCAGCACTTTCTGTGATGTGCTGACACGTACAGGTTATGCTTGATGTTATATTTACTGAGGAAACATACATTAAATGATTGCTAAAATGGGAAGCACTACTTCCAAATCATCCATGTGCATTTTGTGCATGTACATATATAATGTGCAAACAGAGATATGATTTGGGTAGATGCTGGAGGTATCTAGGTTCACAGTGCTCTCTTTGAGTTACAGGTGCAATATCACAGTAAAAAGATGCTGTAGTTACTCTAATGGGATGAGATTTGTTTTTTTTTCTTTTTTCTTTTTTTTTTTTAAATGTCTAGCATAAAAATCCCTGCTTAACGATGTATAGGCAATGGGGAAACCAAGGAATTTCAATATAGAAGCCAAATGACATAGGCTGTACAGACAAATAGGAGAATGACACTTTGAATAAAAGAGAGAGAATACTTTAAATTTTGTCTCGCTATGTTACCTAGCTGTACTTTCTCAACGGTGTCACTGATGGCACAGTGTGTGAGTAGGGATCAAGCTGAAATCATCTACCAGTTTGTTTTTATGGGAACTCTTCTTCCTGTTTTGTGGGCAGAGGGTACTTTGGAGTCCACCTTTAATAGCTGTCACACACCAAGAAGTAAACCCTATCATTCTGTCTGCTCAGCTGCCTTCTCTGATGGTTTGCCAATGTAAGATGAAAACTAAAGCATGTACCCTATAGAGAAAGAATAGATAACTAATTATTTGCCATAACAGCTTCTCAGGACAGATAAGGTTTGGCTGTAGTCTTTCAGTAAATCAGAGGAGCCTGTTCACCGAGGAATGGGACTACCAGACTCATTTCACATTTACTGCTGAACAGACACAAAAAAGAATCAATGTGGGCTAGATTTCAAGCAGTAAGACAGAAATGAACCTGCAAACCAGTCCATTATTAGTCCCCTTTACTCTCATGTGATGATGATTTGGAGGATCTAAAATTATTTAACCATACCTCTGTTTTCCACTTTTCAACCTTATTTTTGCCTTTAAAAAAAACCTATGCAACTAACAAGTATCTGATTAACACTTTTTCAGAAGGATTTCTTGTGTTTTAAGGTAGCTACATTACCATAGTGCACCTGTGTGGGTTTGTATTCCATGGTTATTCTCCATTAAATACCTGTGACTTTTTTTTTTTTTTTTAAACCAGGCAAAGACTAATAACAACTGACCAAAATGGAAATCAGGCAGTTCCATTTTTCATCCTTTGCAGTTAATGCATTAACATTCTCTGGATTTTGCACTTGTTTCAATGACTGTGTTCAGTCTAGTCACAATATTCCTAGATCTCAAGGCCTCAAGAAAAACAGCTAGAAAATTTTAATTAAATCCCTCTGCTACTCCCACCCCCAGTGGATTATTTTTTGGTTTTCTGTTCTATAAACCACAGACTATCAGTTTAGCTGTTGCCTAAAAGGTAATGTGATGGAAGCCTGGCTATAGATTTGATATATTGCAGGAAGGCTGCATTCATGAATTGTGAATAAGAGCAACAATTTTTCAAATATATATTGTCAAAGCCGTTTTCTCTCCAATAACATTGCACATAAAATGTTACAAGTGTAATGGCTATTTTACTTGCAGTTAAAAAGTGCATACAATTGTAATATATCAGCTGTTGTTAAAATGACATCTGGGAATATATGAAGGTTTTTTCTTATCCTGCTTCAGACTTCTTTACTACCTGTACTTCCTGTTAAAAGTATTAGTATTAAAGAATTACTAGAGAGAGGACAGCATCCACATACCTTTGTGTGTGTATACACATACCCACATATATATACGTATTTGTTCCTGGCAGATCTTAGTGCCTGTATTTAATGCACATTACTGTCTATTTAATGACACAGTAGTTTCTTTGTAGTTCAAACAATGGACCTCACTCTGTGCTTTCACTTGCATCTGTCAGATGCTGAGTGACCATAGTTGGCCTATGGTCATTCTGAATAGCTCTTTGTTTCCAGTTCTCATTGGATTAAATGGTTGAAACTCGTTGCTGCTCCAAAGATTGCAAAACTGTAGGGATGATCTTGATTCAACTCATCCAGTAAAGTCAGTTGCAGTAAAATTAATTCTTCAACTGCACTTCAAAGGTATTCTAATACAGGTTGTTAAAAGCTCTAAAGGTCTGACAAAGAAATTCAAAGTGACTTATAAAGAAGGATTCCTCTGTTATAAGCAGACAGCATGCAATCCTTGATCGGTTGAGGACAAATGCAAAGCTTTCCTTTGGCTGAGACCAGGATTTCATCCACAGTATGGGATTTGTGAAAAGTTATCATAGATGTTTGAAGTCTTTAATAGGAATACCAATGTTGAAAATCTCTCTTAATATGCTGTGCACATGGCACACACAGAGCATCATGTTCCTTCTGCCTATCCTTGAATAAGTTATTGCTTAAACTTAATGCCTTATTTCTAGTTTCTCCTTGATCCTGCATAGGAGTCTGTACTTGCAGAATACATGCCAGATTTTCTGAAAGCATCTAAGTTAGCTACTTCTACTTTGGACCAAGGTTTTAGAAGGCAAATCTTTGAGTAGGGAACTGCTTTTATTTATTTAGAAATCTGTAAAGCTACTCACCTTAGTTGTAGGACTAATGTCTGACGCTGAGAAATGTGGTCTGGGACTACTGGATTATCTGGAAGATACTTCTCCAAACTTCCCCTGCTTGACCAGCAATCGTGGACTAACAAGCACAGTTTCTTGCATAAGATGACTGCAACTGCCTTCCATGGTCTGGGATGGAAATGCAACTGAGCTTTCATGATCAACCTTATTTCAAACCCTAGAAATGAGGAAGCTAAAAGCAAGAGTCCATTATAAAAGTTAAAATAGTTGAATATTCCTGCTTAGTTTGAAGTTGCTGCTTTGTCCTTCTGCCTGCATTTCCTGAGAGCTTTGATGCTGCAGCATGCGCTTTATCAAACTCTATTCTGAACTGGTTACCTCATTTGGTTTAATGTGATTAATGAGTCATTAAATACTATGTAAGTCAGAACACAAACTGTATGCAATTCTTCTTTGGTTTCCAGTAATGATTTGAAAAATGTTCAGAGTACATGTGATATACCTTTGTCATGAGCAGGGACTGATAGCTACTGAAAATCAGTTCTAGCTAGATATCTTAACACAATATGTCATCCAATATTTGTGGACTGAAATTACTAATCTAAGGGCATTGTTATCAAATTTCTAATGTGATATTTGACAATATGTTGTAAGTAGACCTTTATACTTTTAGTCCCTGGTGAGTGCCTTTCTGGTTGTGATGAACTGAAGACTTTCATAGCATTCAGTCCTCCTAAGAGAGAAGCAGTAGACGTTGACATAATACTGAGTCGGGGATATGTCACAAGACAGTTTATCACTGACAGCATTGTTGAGATTTAATTGTTCTTCTCACCCTTCACCCTCTCATATTCCGCTCCCACCCCCCAGCTGGTTTTCCTCAAAATAGTTTAATACCAGCCATTCCTAATATAATCATGCTGAAATTATGGAAAAATTGAGCAAAGCTGTGATCAAAGGCCTGTGAGCTTTTTTGTCCTAAGCAGACTGTAGGCTACTAATAAAGTCACATGTGCTTCTCTTCAAAAGGAGAAGTTGCTATTGTTTTGTGTGGTGTTATTTTAATGGTGCCACTCAAAAATTAAGTTCTTTGCTGAAACACTAGCTATGAATAGTACTTCCCGTGCTCCAAAATGTCTACCAAATATGTACATCTTGGGAAACAATCAGCAGTTAACCTTGAGCACTATGCTTGTTTAAACTGTAGATGGCAAGCTCAAGAAAAATGATCCACTAAATCCAAATGTAATAAAAACAAATGTGTGCTGATGCCAACTAATGTGCATGGTGGCATGTAACTATATGCATATATTGTGATGGGTAAATGTTCCTCTGCCCCTGCTTTCTGTGGTGGAGGCAAAGTGAGGAGCCTCTGAGAAGATCAAAGGTGCTGTGTGTTGGATTTCATCTTGCTGAGCAGCAGTGGCATCTCGTGCTGTGCTATCTTTCGTTAGTGGGGCAGCCCTTTACAGCAGGGGAGAGATTAAACACTCTAACAAATGTGTCCAATCCATAAGGGGAGAGAAGACTATATGCTGTCCCGTTATTCACATGCTGTTTCCTCTTCCTAAATAGCCAGAAGGTTTTTTCTGGATCGTTTGTGGTCACTTCACTGTCTACATTGTTGTCCCTTTCTGTCACTATGCCACAGTCAGTGCACTTTCCCCACAAGCAGTCCAACCAAGTCTAACTACTTGGTTTTCTTACTTCAATGAGAATAGGAGCAACAAAATCTGGATGCTAGTGGATGGTGAATCTCAGTATGAGTGTTAATAAAATGTGTGAAGTGCTAGCTCAGGTTACAGAAGCCTCTGGCAAGGAAAAGAGTATATTGCTTTGCTGTAGGGGTAGTTGCTGGCTTGGAGAGAAAAATCCATAAAGTAATAAGCACTTTGAAAGGTTGTTATTGTGTTACTTGCATAAAAATGAAGACTCTGAACTATTTTTTCTTTGTCATTGTATTGAATGAAGAATAGAAGACACTTGTTCCTGGGCAATTGAGAGGCAATAGGTAACTTGTGCAGGCAATAGAAGAGTTGATGCAGGTGAAACTATGCAGAAGGGGAGCAGAGGAGAAGCAGCATGCTTCAAATTCAAAAAGAGCAGAGGATCTGAAGAAAAGGGTTATAGCTGGACATGGCAGGATGTCTGTTGGCTTTGTAATTCCGCATAGCGGTCTTTTTCTCTGACCACCCTCTAGCAGTTTGTATTGATTCTCCTCCAGCTACCTGCAGAAATGTCTTATAGGATCAGTGCTCTCCAGCATTTAGTAATGAAGTAAAAAACCCAATCTACGTATTTAATTGTGTGTCCTAAAGCAGCTGAAGATAAATGTCAAAAGTTCAAAGGTTCCTATCAAAGGCTTAGTCATAGTGGTGGCAATGACAGATTGTGTGAGGGTCCCACCAGGCGGGTAAAGATGGAAACCCAACGCTGTAGCTTTACAGTATATCCCAAAATAAGGCATGAGAGTTGAGGGAAGCAGAGAAAGAATCTTTGTTTAAAAGGAATTTGGCCTAAACCAGTATTTTCCCTTGAAAAAACACATTAATGCCTCAAGAATTATTCTTAGAGTTTTGGTTTGTTGTTAAAAATGATAGTAAATACCTTGCTGCTATGGTTGTAAAGAAAAATTTGGAAAATGATGTGACCAAAGCCGAGGTGTTTCTGAAAGTCTAATGAGTATGAATGGCTTCATGTGTTTTGGTGAAAATATTGGGTAATAGTCAACTTTCCCCTGGTTTTAACTGTTTTAGTCTTTACAGAAAACCACGTACTGAATCATCTTTATACTTACCTGGAATTTCTGAATTTCAAGAGAATATGAGGAATCGCAGAACTTTACAGTTTTACTGTGAATGCAACCATATTTTGCTCTGTTTTCCCTTTCTTTATTCTGGTCTTTTTCCAAAGAGAGAGATTTTCCAAGTCTTATGGCATTGTCCAGTCTCACTCACCTGACAAAAAAGTTCAGGTGTTCATCAGGTCTTGTGTACCATGTACTGTCTTTTGTTGAACATCTGAGAATTTAGTGTGATTATGCTTTCATGTTGATGCCTTGCACTGCCACAGGTCTCATCTTAAAGGTGAGCTATTTTCCCTTGCTTCAGTCCTTTCCCCTAGTCCAAGCTCTGACTACATGCTCATCTTTTTCTCATGAAAACTGTTATTTATTTATTCATTCCGGATCACTAAAAGATGAAAGTTACAGGTAAAAAAGGAATACTTCAGTATCCTTCTTAATGTTGTGCTCATGGTGACAGAAGATCCAGGCAGCAGGGGCAGGGGCTGTGAAATTGGTGATAATTCAATCCTCTCATTGTAGGAAAGACGTTTTAATTTTGCAAGAACTGGCTTCATAAAAAGGAGGAAAAAGTTTGAATAGGTAAGGGACATAAAATTCTTCTATCATCAGGAGGCAAGGCAGAGATGAGTAGGACATTTCCATGGGGAATCCTTCCAGAAGTAGCAAGTAGTGCCAGGAAAAATAGCCACAACAAATTGAAAAGTAGGTTTGGTTCTGGTCAAAAAGGAGTAAACACATACTTATGATTGAATGCACATCCCCAGGGAAGATGTGGTTGGGAAAGCATATGAACCGCAGATAAATACTAGGAGAGGATATAAAGTAGGTGAGGAAATTGTGATGCTGAGCTAGTAGAAAAGAAGATATTCCTAAATAAAACTGGGTACAAATATGATGCTGATGCTCTTATTTTACATATTTCATAGACATCATGTGGGGAAATGACATGCAGTGGGATAACTGCTGGGTATTTGACAGTCTTGCATTGCATCTTGCTTGCACAATAATCCTGTTACAGTCTGCAGGTACAGGCTGTGGAAAGGGAGTAAGAATTGCAGCAGACATAGCTTGTGATTATGCACCTGGTCCATAAACAGCTGTTTCCTTAGGGGGAAAGAATAGAGATGTGTTTTGAACACAAAGAAGCCTTTTTTTTTTTTTTTTTTTTCTCTCCTGAGTCATAAACCCAAACTGTCTTTCCTTTGCTCTCTTTCTTTAAGTTATGGTGAGGCCTGAACCAAAACTTAGTCTTGCTTCTCTATAAATCCCAGTGACTTCAGTTTAGTATGCATGGGTGAGAGAGAGAGAGAGAGGAGATCCACTGGTATTCCTGTCTTCTGTTCTCTGATTTCCCTCAGGTGGTAGTTTTTAATGTTTGGAACAACTGCTACTGCATAACCTGTGCTGTTTTTGACAGGTCCAGATGGTGGATAAGACAACTTCATCTAGACAGTGCCAGAAGAGCTTTAAAGTCCACTGTAATAGCCCTCTGGGGTTGGCAGAGCTGCCTCTGCATTGCCTGCCCCTTGTTGAGTTTCCTGCTCTGCCAAGATCACAGCAGGTTCAACCCCTCAGCAGTTTACCCTGGTGACTTGGAGGCTGCATATGGTGGCCATGAAGGACATGGGTACATAACTGATCTCTTTTGTCCCCTGTTTTCAGTCAAGGGCATAGAGTAGCTAGAGTTGGTAAGGGACTTTCTGAATTGGTTCCTTTATGTAAGAGCCTTTCTGGACAGTGAAAGTGAAGTAGCAAGAGTGGAGAGGGTGGAGAACTGCCTTGCTCTGAGGGAGCAGAGGGGGAAGATAAAAGAGCATTTTGAGACCTTTGTAGCTATGCATGGGGCCCTGAGATAGATGAACGGTCTCAAGGCTGTACAGCAGAAAATAATGTTGGCTCTTGCAGGTTTTCTGGGGAGATGACTTCCTTACTCTGAGGGACTTCTTGAAGGGATGCTAATTAATTGAAAGGTGGGTTTAGCAGAACTCCACCAAAGGAGCTGTTAATGTTGTTTGTAACTGATTAGGCCTATTTGTACTGTCTCTCCTCTCCCGATATGTTTATTTTTTCTGCTAGATTGCTGCAGGCTTCCTGAGCATTAAAGCAGCAGTTTGGTAGTGATATATTGTGCCTGAGCTAGAGAGCAGCAAACTGGCAGCATCAGCGTTCTTACTCCCTATCTTAGGCTGCTGTACAGAGTAGGTGAAGTCAACATTAATGTCATAAAAATATTACAAATGCACATTTGTTGGAACTATACCATTGCCCTGATACTTTTTTCTCTCTTTAATGACAGGTGGCTGTACAGCAGCACTCAAATATTTATTTCGATATCTTCTTTCCTATGAAGTCTTTTTTTAACATCAAGGATTCTTTTTCTGACACATGCTCAGATTTCAGATTACTAACTTAATCCTTTCCTTTTTATCATTATTGAGAGCTAGGGATTGACTAACAGCCACTCTCTTAAGAGACTCGGCCACAAGGGATGGGGATTAATAGTCGTACTGGTAGGAAGTTCTACTGCACTCTGGAGGCTGAATATCTCTCATAGTTTTTTTGGTACTGTGTGACAAACACAAGCTAAAGCAGACCTGTCTATTAATTGAGAGGAATTTTGATTTTTTTCACCTTCACTTGTTCCTTTTTTGACATTGGTAACTACAATGGAGCAAAGGCATTTTGAGAGAAACTCTTCTTGAAGTTCCTTTAAGTTCTTGCTTGATGGGAAGTTTGAGCTCTGGGAAAAAGAGCCAGGGAGATTAGTGAAAGCATCTGAATTGGACCGAAATCACTGTTGATGTGAAAAGAAGGGAGCTAAGAGCCTTTTAATTAAGGAAAGGACTTGTAGTTTGAAAACTTATGATGACAGCTGAATGAGCAATTCTTTCATATCTGCCTTGAGAAGCTGAGTGGTAGAGGAGGACACAGGTATTTTGCTGAACAGTGAATTAATAGAACATAGTCTTTTAATATGAATATTTCTGCATTGTTAGTATTGTATATCATATTACAACTTCCCACTGTAGAAAACCAGAACTTTTAGTGGCTGACAATACAAACTGTATTCTCAAAAAAAAAAAAAAAGGAAAAGAGATGCTTTTAGGAGTAATCAGAAATATAATCCCAGGCTTTTTTTTTTTCTTAGGAAAAAACAAAAAAACCTCATCCCCAAACATAAATAATTAAACAAATAAAAGAAAACAAAGAGAAGAAAAAGGCCTGAGAATATAAACAGAAAAGTACATCTAAGAAATCTGCACTGAAAATCTCTGCCTTATTTTTCTATTACCATAGGTTATAATCTTAAAAATCCCCAAAATATATTTGTGGAAAAAGACAAGTATTTCCACACAAATTTCCATATGGGTGGATTGCTTTTCTTCAAAAATAATCTGATTGTTAACAAGATGTTTTGGCTGTCTTAAAACAGTCTGAACTTCATGTAGTATCAAAGCTGTTTTCTCATTTGATTTTACTATTGATCTTTCTTTTATACAAAGCTTATAACTGACATGATGTTGCTCTTGCATTAAACAGTAGCTGAATTTTTGTGTGGATTCCTGTGCAGTCAGTAATGCAGGCCAATGCAGATATATTCTGGTCCTGAAAAATGATGAAGTCAAACAGCATGTAAGGGAATTCTTCTTTTAAAAATCAGAATTGCAAAACTAACTGGTCAGGCCCTAGGGCACAGATCTGCAATAGGATTTAGAGCAAGTACTGGTAAAGGTGGGGTTTTGGTTGGTTGCTTGTTTTCAGGACTCCACAAACTGTGCTGTAGAGATGTTTGCTTAAGGTCAGCTGTGGGAAGGGGAGGACAGGGAACAATATTTCAAACCTCTCTGCCATGGCAGGGAGCACTGATAAGAATACTGAGTGTGAATTTGATAATTTTGATGGATTTCTGAATGAGAGATTACACGTAGAAGGGCTTTTCAGTCTCCTAGTGTGTTGGATGACTGAGGAGCACTTGTATTAGTGGTATATTCAGTCTCATACACAAAAGATGAGGACAGGCAAGGAGAAAGAACTTGCCTTCTTCAGTTGTGGGTTTTTGTTTGGGCTTTTTAAAGAAAAAAATCTAGCACTTCAGTTAAATTATATTTAAAATCTTAACTTGAAGTGGTCCTGGCTTTGGCAAGAAATACAAGTTCCATCTAACTGACACTTAAAACACTGATTGGTAAAAGTTTGGATGGACAGGAGAAAGGATGGTTCAACTTATTTTCTTACTCACTTTTCCAAAGCATCTACCGTTTGCTGGTAACGGAAAGAAGTTCATGTGTTACATGAATCTTCTAAGCAGCTCTACAGAAGATCCATGTCATAAAACTATTCTTCTGCAACTTTTTCCTTCTTTCGGGTGTGTGTGAGGGTTCATTCTGTCCTCTTTTCCCCTTTTCCATTTTGATACATGGGAGGAGAAATAAAGGACAAGGAAAATAACACACATCTTGAAAAATGAAACACTTTAAAAGCTTTCCGTAGAAAAAATGTCTTTTTGATGTTGCTATAAGTAAAGGACTGAGCTGGTATGAAGCTGGCTTTACTCAGAATCCCTGTCATGGGATCGGGAGCTAATGACTCTTCTTTACCTATTGAGATAGTGGCATATTCTATTTACTGTTGTCCCTTGTACAGCTAGGGCAGAAGGGAATGAGAGAGGATGGGATAATCTCTTGGAAGGCAGCATTTAACACCTGTCTGGTAGGAGATAATTGCTGCATTCCTGGGGGATTAGCACGGTGGAACTTTATTATAGTGTAGTGAAACCGTAGCCAGCTATCTCTCACCAGGTGGATGTCAGACTATTTTGTCGCAGAAGACACAAAGCACAGAATGAAAGATTCATGAAAAAAGCATGTTTGTGCAGATGAAATGTAGTTTGTGCCATCCTCTCTGCTTCAAAACTGGATAGATATTTTTCTCACTGCTGTCCTACTTCAAAACTGTTTGAGGAACGCTTGGGAATGACTTGAGTGGTGTCTATATTGCAGTCAGAGGAGTGCTTGTATAGGAGGCACAACTATCTGTCATCTAGCCTGCTGAGCAACAAAAGCAGTGTTTCATAGCAGTGTGGCTTTTGGATAGATAGCCTAAAAAAGCAACCTCAATCAGAAGGCTGGGTCATTGTGCTTGTGTGGCTTTCCACTGAGCAACCAAAGTTAAAGATAGCTTGGGAAACATTTGTGCCTTCTCTGGCCGGTTCCTGCTGACATCCCTGGGAATTTGTTGATACAGTGAGCTATAGACCAGTGTACCACTTGGGGAAAAAAGACTTTTCATCATCTGTACCCAAAGCAGTATCTTGGGTGTGGCTCTTCTGCTATGTAGACATAGCTTGGTGTTTTTCCTAGTGTCCTACTTTTCAGTGGTACCCTTTAATGTGTATAGATCCTTGTGGTTTACAAATAAAAATAATCATTTTGAAATGCATACCGAGAAACTGGAGCTTTTCTATAGGAAGGAAAGCCCCTTGACATCTGATGCTGCATATTAGGGGGTTTGATTTGCATTTTCAGTAATTGTAATTTGCCTATAGTTGGATCCTCAGCACGGAGTTTGAATTGTGTTAGATAGTATACTAAGAAGCAAATAAAACATACAAAAGAGAAATGAAAAGAAGATAAAAATTTAGCGAAGAGAAACTCTGGAATTGGCATATACTCTATAACCTACAAATATACTCTGCTAGGCCATCTGAATGCCAGTTCCTTGCATCAGCAGGAAGAACAAGTTGATAGCTTCCTAATTCTGCTGTTCATTTGCTTTTTATTTGAGTCTGTTCTGCACGTGGATTATAAAATACTGCATTGCTTTTTCTGTGAGCCTGAATGTAGCATTGCATCAGTTGTTACTACACAGCACATAAGTTTTAAGTCTCTTAGGGAATGCTGAGTCCTTAGTCTGATTATTTAATCATACTTTGACATAGAGGAGAATATTTTCTAATTTTACTCTCTGCCCTATTACATCTTCACGCTATAAAACTGGGTGCCCAAAATGAGAAAACACTTAAAACCTTGCTTTGCAGTTCTGATATTGTGCTGGAATGCTGCTTGAGCAACAAAAGGTGTTATTTTTTGACACTTAATTTGCAGTACAGAACTATTTTAGGAGTAGACTTGATTTCATCTACTTAATGACCTTCACTATATATAACAGTCTGAGAAGTGAAAGTTACTGAGAGGTTTGTGATAGCAGCAGAATTCCAGGGGAGAGGAAAAATTGTTTACTAGTTTTCAGAAGAATAAACCCACAGCAACACAGTACTTGGTGTGCAGCATTTTAATTTAGCAGTGAAACAAAACTCCAGTAAGATTTAAAATTTCCACTGTAGCTGTGTGACCACTGTCAATATAGAGCACTAATAGTACTGGGCTAGAGTAGTGTTCTTCACCTGCTAAAAGAAACACAGGAAATAAATTTCCACATTAATTGGTCCTGCGGGGAGTTAGACTTAATGATCCTTATGGGTTGCTTCCATCTTGAGATGTTCTATGATTCTATGGTGTTGACTGGCTAATTGCAATGGAAGAAGAGAATCTAGTTTTGTGGACTTTAACTTGATTTGCTATTTATTTTTCGTTATACACAGACGTGTATAATTTTGTGGTAATCCTTGTTGAATGAAGTTATGGCCTCTGAATCTTAACTAAAAAACTGAACACAAATCTCTCACTGTAATAACAGCTCAAGTTGAAAAATCTTTGTATATATTATATATAACTTCTAATGCTATCTCAAATGAAATTGCAAATAATTGTTGAAAATGTCTCAGGAATAATAATTCTAAATCATCTTCATCCTGAGATCCTTTGAAAATGGTCTTCCATCTTGCTGATGCGTTGGCAATTACCTCTTGTTTAGCAGGCAAGATGGGTCATGACCCAACATACTGTCATGGCCTGAAAACACCTGACATCAGAATAAAGATTTAATCACAGTGGGGAGGCAAAAATTGAACTGTTTATGTTACACTTGCCTTCCTGTCACACAGTGTGAATGGTGTTAATAGAGAGGGGACCATAACTACCAAAGGTATTTTCAGCTAATGTGTTCTGCTCTGCATTTGTAATAGGCAAGGAATATGCAATAAAAATTGCTTATTGCATCATGAAGAAATATAGCTTCTTTGAGTGTATCAACTCAGTTTCTCATTATCACGTGGGCATAGATGGAGAAAAGTCTTACGCCTTTGCATGCTTTGAGTATGTTGGCTTTTTTTTAAACACACCTTCTATCATGTTGGAAACATTCAGTACTGTCACTAATTTCCTGTGAAACCAAATGATCAGAAAATAGTGAATGATCTAGTAATCAGAATCAGCAAGTGGAGTTTAATTCATTTGCCTGTAGAGTGCTTGCCAACACTGTCATGTAGAGCTCACTGCTGTTCCAAGAGCCACTTGTGCTTATAATAATTAGAGTTCCAATGATCTGGAACTGCTTGATTCAGCTAAAGTTTTGGCAGGTGGTTGACACACTGAAGCATATTTAAACACTGTGCTAGCCTTGAAAAAGTCACTTCAAATTATTTACAGGCCTGTAATACTCTTACAGTCATCAAAAAAGAAGAAGAAAAAAAAGTGGCCAATCTATCAGCTATGGATGTATAGTTGTGTCACACATAAACCACACAAATTACTGATTTTGAGGAATAAATGGATTGGGAAAGCTCAATTGGTTAGTTGCATTAAAATTTTTGCTATTAGAAATTAAATTCTTCCTCTATTTATTTTGATGTATGATAGCTCATGTGCACTTAGCACTATTAGTAAGCCTTCATAACTGGAATTATGCCTGATGAGCAGGTCTAGGTATGGAATTAGCAGAAAATGGATAAAATTTATATACTTCCTCTTCTAATAAAAAAGAAAACCAAACCCATGAAAAGCTCATAATAAATCCTTCATTTTTGAACCTTCTTAAATTCTTTGTCTTATTTGCCTTATTTGTCAGAAAATGTCAAGTTTGCCACCAGATGTCAGTTAAGACCTAAAGAGCTACAGTTTTCCTAGACTGCTAAACCCAAAGGTACTATTGAGATAACTTGGTCTATATCAGTTCCAAACAAATGTTAATGGATTTTTCAGAATTATTGTTTTACGTGAAAATTAGTATATATTTTAGATCAAGTACAGGATAACACATTTTCTACATATGATGACTGACCATTCAGCTGATTTTGCCACTGTGTAAAGTTGTCTCACACAAGCTTTGAGAATTTGCTTGATCTTTTGCTGGGTTTTGTGCTAGTTTTGCAGAAAAGATGAATGCAGAGCTATTGTTCTTAATCTGCACCTCTGAACCCACCAAAGTTGTACATAGGGAAGTTAGATAGGCTCAGACCATGAAGAATTTCACATATAGTCTAGGAATGTAATAGATATGAACTCACTATCTGCTCAAAGTTCCTGGAAATTTGTGTTGAGATAATAATGTTTTGGCTCTTTGTGTTCAAATTCCATATTCTAGGGTTAATGAAATATTGGTTACGCAGGAAGCCAGCGTGATGAGCTCAAGTGCAACAAAGTGTATTTCTTTAGGATGGAAATGTTCCTGCCAGTTATGGAGGAGTGGTTGGCATAAGATGCAGAAAGGGGAGGAAACAGTTGGAGAGGAACTGAGATAAATTGAGGACTGATAGCTTTTTACTGATCACTCACTGGCTCTTAACATGATTGTAAACTTTCTTCTGTTATTACATGGAGTACCTGCATAAAAATGGCTGCTAACAACTCCTATTGACTTAAGAATTGGGGTTTTCAGCCTTAAAGGAGCTATCTGCCTCTTTGTAAAATTTTGTACACTACTCCCTGTGATTAATTCTACTATGTCAAATCATGGTACTGTTTCATTTGCTGTCAACAGCCTTTTGTGATATGTTGTTTACTTGTCACAAGTTCTCTGGGGGGAGAGAATTCCAAGTGCTTTGCACTTCTCATCTGATTCATTTGATAGCAGTAGTAGATGTTTATTTAAGCGAGTGATAGGCAGAAAAGAAAATGAAATAAGCTTGTGTTGTTTGTTTTTTTTTGTTGTTTTTTTTTTTTTGGAGGGGGGTTATGTTGGTCTTCTGGCTGGATTTTTTGTTGTTTTCAAAACTCAATACTAAGCCAAAATGAAAGCAACTCACATTACCAGGTTTCCACCAAGAAAAAAAAAATATAGGCAGTTTTTCATGATAAATGTTGAACTGCTGAAAGCCAAAAAGCAGTACAAGTAAGAACTTGCTAGGCAGAGATGCCTGTTTTGTGGCTTTTTGATATTTGAGTCCTGACATAATGTCTGCTTTGTGAACTGCTATTGTCCACACGCATTTTGTTAGGTTCCAGTAGGAATGTTTCTTGCACCCAATACCAATATATCTTTAGTAAAAACTGTCCTGATCTACCGATAACAACCTGTCACCTTGTAGAAGAATTCACCACTGAAAACATGATAATGCATTGTGCAGGTGACATTTGTTAAATAGTAATTGGCACCAGCATATAAACATGTTCTGGCTACCTGTGAAGTCTGCACCCAATTTTGCTGCAATGCAAACCTTTCCAAAACAACATCTCTTACTCCCATCAATAGCTAGGACATTGTAGATTATAGCAAGAGGTACTGCTTTTCAAGAATTAATTGCATAGAAAAAAAACCCAAGGTTTGAGGTTTAGAAGGAAACAAGGTTTAGGAAAGAGCTTTGTGAATAACTTGGACTCTGGGAATCTAGTCCCTATGTTCAGTCTTTCATTTATGAAGAGGCATCTGGGAAGGAGACATCTGGCAGCAGACAATTTGTTAATCTTTGCTGGAAAAAGTATGATGAGATCCAGTGACTGGGGCTGGAAGAAGATAAAATCAGACATATTTCAGAATGGATGACTTTTTAAAGGGTGTCTTAAAGCTCCAGCAGAAGTGCATGATGCAGAAGTTGTCTGAAGGTTCTTGAGCCATGTCTAGGTAGAGGAGTGAAAGAGTTCCTCCTGTAGTCTGAAGATCAGTAAAGAAAGCTTGGAGAAAATCAGTGTTTTAAGGAGCAATTGCTGTGGTTCTGCAATGAAGCAACCTTATGTCCTGTGCTCCTGGATTCAGTTCCTATTTTGCTACAGATCTTGTGTGTGATGTTGAACAGATTCCCCATCATGCTGCACTTCAGACCTTTCTCTGTAAACCAAGCGTAGCATCATTTCTTGGATGTCAGGCTATGGATTAACTGCAGAGGTTGGATACAGAAATGCCAGTGCTAACTCTTTAGGAGCCAGTTTTCCTTGGGAAGTAGCACAGCCTCTTATCTGCAGTGTGTTATTTGCCATATAAATTTAGGTGATCAAGTCAGTGGTGATGTGGAAATTGCACTTTGCCAGACTCGGCAGTAATGCCGATTGTTATCTTCTCTCTTTTCCTGACTATGTCCTCCCTGCACGTCTTTCTACTCAAATTTTTGCATTGTCGGTGTTTTCCCTTTGTCTAACCTTTTGTCCTAACCCTGCCCTCCCTCACTGGCCTGGATAATAGAGAGTTGACAGAGATGTGAAGTTAACTACAGTAAAGGTTGTGAAGTACTTGCACAGCTTCTATTGTGATAGCGTGTAAGTACCTGAGAGTGAGAGATAGATGCACATAGGCACAAGACCTCATGACATACGTACTTATTCTTGGTATCAGTAACATCTAAGCTTCATTCTTTACAAAGCCTGGTTGTATAGCACAGTAGTTTCCTCAGTCTTTTATCCATTCTGACTCTAGTACTCTCTGAAAAAGAAGTCACTTATTCTCTGTCAGTGTCATACCCCCAAAGGAAGAACATGTAAATCATGTTTCAGTCTTTTCAGTAATAACTTAAAAGTTGGCTAGTAAGAGCCTGAAATGAAGTCTGAAAATGGATTCTCTGTAGATGGGCATGATGATTTTTGTGCACGTAAATGTCAGGTTCCGCATTACGCGAACTAATTTCTGATTTTTTGCAAATAAAGCACCAATGGGCTTTCCAAGGTGCAGACAGAGGACTGAAATCTTGTCTTCTGCAGTGATTCATCTTAGCCTTAATATTCAAATGTGAATGCATAGAAGTGAAAAGTGTGTGTAGAAAGTTGCACGTGCACAAATAGAGTCTGAACCAGCTCTCTTTGAATATTCAGCCCTTAATGTGTAACATTTAATCACTAAATACTGAGTTTAAATAGAGCTCTTTTGATGATGATGATGAAATGATTAATAAAACAGTCTGAAATGTAGTTCAGAGCCTCTCCCTAGGGAGTCTTGCTTTGCCAATTTTGGCAAGATGGCCTCCTACAGCAACAGAATCAGAAATGCCAATTGTAATTGAAGTCTCTAATTACATTTCCTGCTTTATTTCAAGGTAACAAGTGTTTGGGGTTTGTTTTTTTTTCTTCTTCTTCTTCTTTGAATTTCAGTAGTGCTGAAAATGTGTATAGGCTTCCTGTGAGCCCTTGGCTTTCTGAAAATAATAACAGATGAATACAAAGGAAAAATTAGTCCCTTCCAGAAATAACTATAGAGTTTTGCAAGTCTTTTCAAAGTTCTGTCAGGCCTTGTCATGCATGCTACAAGTTTACTTAAATATAATCTCCAAATTTCACTTCATGTTAAAGTAAGATTTGAGCAAGTAGAATGGTGCAGCTGAAAAGAATAGTATGTGCATGGGCTCTTCAACCCTCACGGTATGAACCATGTCTTAAATCATAAATCATGAAGAAAGGGCAGAAGGAGACAGAAACAGCTAAGCCATTTCTTAGCAAGACATTTTTCTTTACTTCTTGTAAAAGATTAAAGCTACCATCATCCTTGTCAACACAATCAAACACAAAAGGGCCACTGGAAGGATGGAGTGAGGTTACCAGGAACAAACCAGAAAAGGGGAGAAAATAACTCGTGCTGTGCATCAAGAAAACATTGCAGCCTGGTCACCAGATGCTGAACATACACTGCTTTTAGTGTGACCTGCCGATAGTGTTCTGGCCTGCTATCTGGACTACGATTTGCTGCACTTAACGTCCTTTTTATGCCAAATCGTTCTGATGAAGCTATTTGGGATTTGTGCAACCCTAGAATAAAAAATAGTACAGTAAAAGGCAAGAGACCTCACCCCAATTTTTTTTTTCCCTCCTGTTGCCCATTTAAGCAATATGCAATTAAACTACTTTAGTTACAGACAGTTGCTTTTTGCAGTGATGTTCTTTGCACTTCTAACCATTTTTTTTCATGTCCTAATGATTTAAAAAGGTCAGTGGGGAAAAATTAAAGCAAGTTGGCATTGAGTAGACATTCAGTATTAAATGTCTGCTCCTCAGTAGACCATCAGTTGGCTTGATGGATGTCAGTGGTGCTCAGACGTGGACCTGCTTGACAGATTGCAGCAGGGACCATGCTAGCCTTTGCTCTGGTTTGATGTTAAAATCTGGTGAGTTGTACCCTTTGGTTTCCTTTGTGTAGAACTGAAGAGGAAGAAAGCAGATATCAGCCTTTGTTCTGCCCTTGCTTTCCCCTGTTGTCTTCTGGTGCATGAGCTGCCACAGAATCTCTCTACTTTGGAGACATCTGCCATATCTTGTCTTCAGCAGCAGGTTTGCTGGTGTTTATATGTAGTAGCTCTTCTCTTTCTGATCTACTTCTGGTCATGCTGTTTTTTCTGGGGATTAATCTGATTAAGTACTGGCATTATCAAGTAGAGACCACAATATCTGTATCTTGCTACTGTGATGATTACCCTTTCAGATAGTTTAGTTCTTTTCCTACTGAAATAGAGCAAGCAAGGCTGAGGCTTTGTCCTGAAGACCTTCTGTTCAACACCTTTTACATTTTATTTTTAAACACAGTTTATTATTATGCTAGAGGTCATTCTGACAGATTGTTGGTACATAAAGCTAATATATGTCTTCCTGAAGAATTCCTGTTAACTTTTGTATTTCAGTTGGCCATGGCTTTCAAACCGAAGACATGAATTGTTTCCTTAAGGAAATGCAATGGAAAGCATCACTTCTGTGATGGTTTTGTTTGGTTGTGATAAAGCTGATGGCAATATTTCTTATATGTAGCAGGGTCAAATTCCTCCTTCATGTGTCTTTCCACCTCAGAGATGTTACAGCAGAAATCTCCTCCAGGCTGTGTTGTCAAAAGATCTCATCTTCTATTTGAGAATCAAAGTTGCCCAATTTTCAGAATATATCAACACAGCAAGGACACTTTGGACACAGAGTATCTGTGAAAACATCTCAATTTTTAAAAGCTTTGTTAATTTTTTTTCGATGTGTAAATTGTAGTTTAGCTTTTTAGAAAATCTTCTCTTGGAAACAGTGCTGACAATGTTAAAATCTGTGAACAACATAAAAATTAAGCTTTATTACCTTTAGTCTAATAAAGTCAATAGTTGGCTTTTACATTAGTGATTCCTGTAAGCATAAACTCATTTTAAACATCGCATTTAAAAATATAAATTTGGAATTTCAATAAACTATAAGTGGGTTTTTTTTCAGGAATTTCATAATGCAATTGTTTTACTTTTAAAATAATTTATAACTTCCAATTTACTGTTCCTATTTAATTTTTACCTTTCAGGAAACTATCTTTGAAGTTGAAACAATTTTTTAGATAGAACTTAAAATTCTTGATTTTTTAGATCATGGGGAGAAAAAGTGCAAATCCATTTTCAAAAGGAAAATGTGTCATGGAGGAAAACCAGCATTTTAGCAGATGACATGGAGAATATGTTTTTTCTGAGAACTTGAAATATAAAAATGTGTTTATCCTTTTCTTGAGCAGACTTCTAGCTTTTTATTTATTTATTTTTATGCATTGGCTTATGCTTTGGTTTTGACTTCATTGAGATGCCAACTGCAGCAGAGGCCCTGGAGTGCTTTGTCTGTGTTTTGTTGGTGCTTATTTTGCAAAAACTGCCTCTTCCATGACAAAAATTATTTGGGCTATGGTTATTGAAATTCTGTCCCTGGAGAGGTGGTCATTGGAGAAAGTCTGTCTTTATTTTAAGCATATGTATTTGCTATATGTAGCTTCATGTAGATAAACCACGTTACCCGCTTTAACGCTTCCCCTGAAAAACCTTCTTTGCATTTGCACCGGGGGAATAATCAGTGACTGCAGGGGGATGTGGCAGTACCCGAAGTCCTACATACAGCGCTATCTGCAAGCTGCTGCTTTCTTGTCCTTGCTTTATTCTGCCAAAGGGTGATGCAGCGCTTCAATGTCAGAATAATCCTTGACGGGCCTTGCTGCTGCAGCTGTTTCTGTTGCAGCTGTGAGAGGGACCGTGGGGTGGTGGGAAAGCTAAAGCCCAGGGAGCACACGGTATTGTCCTTGCTGTGCTGTCAGTGGCCAGGTAGCCAGCAGGTGACTTGGCTGAGTTGTCTAAATTGTGTTAATAAAATCTTTTCGCTTCATTCTGGAGCATGTGTGCTACTATTTTGTGTGTGGGAACATTGCTTACTGCCTGTTTAACACCTAATAAGGAATTTCTCATTTTCAAATAGGAATTCCTTTTGAAGATGAATGAAAACATAGCTTCTTTCTTCCTTGATGATGGAGTAAAGAAATATCAGACAGCAAAAGCTATTTTTATTAGCTCATGTTCTCCTTTCCCTTGAATTTGTTTTGCCTCACTTGTGCTGTATACATAATTATTCTTCAAACTGAAATGAAAAAAACAACTTTAAGAAACAGTTACAGGTTCAGATTTAGCTATGACTTAATGGAAAAGGTAGAGAAAGAGGCTGTAGATTGTAAGAAAAACTTACAGCTATGCCTGCAAAAAATGAATGGTTTATAGCTTTTCATATTTTTCCTAAATTCTTATAGCTTGAATGCTCAGATTCTTTCTCTGTAATGTCTCTGGAATATGCAGTCTTTCCTAACCATCCTCGCAGCTAACGCTCTCGAGAAGGTTTGTAAATAAGTTGCAGCACTGCCCCTTTCTTTTCCCTTGGTGCTGATGCTTGAATCCATTCTTTTGCAAAGATCTTTTTCCTTATCTGCCCTTTGGACCATGTCACTTCTCTCTTTACAGTCCTTCTTTGCCTCCTTCTTTATCACATCAAATCAAATCTCTCAGGTTCACTTTTAAAGCTATTTGCAGCCTCTCTTTGCCTTAACTCTTATTTCAAGGCTGGTATCAAAAGTCAGCTCCCATATCTGATCAGCCTCATATACCAACCACTGTATCCCAGCTGTTAAATATTACGAGCAAAGAGCTTTGTGCATCTTTCTCATCTCCCTCATCCTTGGGAAAAGATTCCCATGCTCACAGCAAAGCCACATCTTGGTTCTCTTTCAAATTCCTCTTTTAAAACAAATTTTTCTTCTAAAACTCTGTTTCGTTACAACGCCCTCAAAACTCCTGAGTGGTTAGCTGCTGCTGCTGAGACGGACCATTGGCATATGATGGGGATTTAGTACTGGCTTGCTGTTCAATTCTGTTCCTTTATCTGTCTAAATTCATCTGTTTTCTCATGTGTTAGATTCTTGGAATGGGCCATCTTTTTCTTTTGTGTCTGTATAGACTCTAACTGGCCCTAAGCTATACAGAAATGCAAATAATGTATGCATGTAATATGAACAGAAAGGTTTATCCTCTTCACACTGTCCTTAAACTCATGTTCCTTAAATACCTGTAACGTTAAAAGGTAAGGATGTTCTTTGCAGCATGAAATTTCTCGTGTTTCTTAGAGAGAGATGCTGAATTTCACTGTTTCAAGTACTTAATTGCTTTTAGCTCCATTTGAAAACACCACTATAAAACAATTCATCCACACTGTGTTGGGAAGTTAAATTTTGAGCAGCTTTTCTTGGGTTTGCTTTGTTTATTTTCAGGGTGTATAGAGCCAAACAGAAACTGTTAGTCAAGGGGTAAGAAGAGCTACCTCCTCCTTCATGCTGTCACCAGCCATGTGGTTGCACACAAATAATGGAAATAATCTGGCTGAACACTGACCCAAGAACAAAAAATAGCAACTTGAAATGAGCAATGGCCACGAAAGCTCTCTGCTGTGACTTGCCAGGAGGTCGTGTGACTGGTGCAGGCACAGGGATGGGGTGGAAGCAGAGCACCCACCAGGAGACAGGGACTAGCTATGTCTGAGCACCAGCCACCCCTTGGATTACAGCTATTGTGGATTGCAGCTGCAAACCAGAATGCTAAAAATGAGAGAAAATTTTCAAGATCCATCAGTTTCTGCAGCTTCTAGAGGTGGACTGTTTCAATACATTGCTTAGTTCGAGAAAGTATTTCTTATTACCTAATGTGACTTTTCCTTTTTTTGGTTTAAAGCTATCACTTTGTCATAGACATAGGTAGAACACTTTCGTCCCCAGCTGTTATGTATTTAAAGTTCACTATCAGTTTCCCCTTCTGTTTTTTCTTCTTCAGGCTTCACAGATGTGTTTGTCCTCTAAGGAAGGATGGGATGTATTTTTGAGACCTCTGAGCCTTGTTGGAAGTTAGGATAGATGATTGTTCTGGTCTTTCTTTATCTTCTGAGCTTGTATAAGACTTCATTCCCTCTTTCCTACTGTGAAGACATACACATACTTAAAATAATATGCAGCTTCACAGGGAATTTCTGTCTTTACTGGAGTTAAAAAAAAATTTCCATATGCAAAATAAAAGACTTTTCCAAGTCCTTCAATCCAAGATGAAAAAAAGGATTTCATTGAGGAGAAGTTTCTGTAGCAGAGGGATAAATGGGTGATTGAATATTTAGTTAGGAATTCAAGCACGGTATAGATTATCAGTAGGCTTTAATCATAGTCTTCCATGCATGATACCGCAAGCCTTATGCAAGCAAATTTTCATTAAAGTTGAAGAGAGATTTTTATTGCTTGAGAATTACAAATTTAGTCTGTTTGGCATGCATTGATTTGCTTCTTTAGTTTTGTGTGGTTTAGGTGCATATCCAATACTTAACTTTTTTAAATTCTGTGTTTCAAACACCCAGATCTGATGAACTTTTATGGGGTAAATAAGGACAAAACTGTGATTTTAATTTTTTTTTTCTTTTTTTTTTTAGAGTAGTGAGGTAGAAAGAATTAATACTTGGCTATTGCTGCTGACCATTAGTCTTTGTAACTTCAGAAAAATATGCTTGAAAGTATGTGACTTCCTAGTTTTGCCAGAAAATTCCTCTGATAGGAGGCAGTAAAGCAGATACAGAAAAATAGCGAGTATAAAGGCAACAAAATCTTACACAGGAAGCTAAATCAGACTGCGGAGCTGGAGCAGTATTTTGTATTTTGTTGGAAAGTTCTTGCTGGTCTTCATTCAGGAAATGTAAATCAGTGGCAAATCTTGCTAAATATTCAGCCTCACAGGGACTGTGAGCTAAGTGCTCAAGCTCCCTGCCATGAAGCTAGCTGACAAGCTTTCCTTTGCATTCTTATGTAAGGCTGGGAAAAAGTATTTGGAAAATATATATTCAAAGCTAGAATACTAAAACTGCTGTATTTCCTGTATTGTAGCATAGCTTAATTCTCTGAAATTTCTGAAAATGCTGTGGAAAAAATGGTAAAAATTCACTGTCTTCACTTTCCATAGTGACAGAGTGAGATATTTTTTTATAATCTGTATACAAATAGGAAAGTGTTGCTTGTATGAGAGATGACATTTTCAGACCGACTTTTCAAATCTTCGCTCTCAGTGAATTGGATATAGCGTGGCAGGGTGTGCATTCAGGACTCGAGATGAAGTGTTGCCTTTGAATGAGATGATTCTGTTTCTGGTTTGGATATTGCATTTGGCGGTACAGCAGAAGCAGTAGCAAATGATATTGAAGTTTGTGGTGGTCTAGGTAAAGTTCACTGCCTGTATGATGGAATGAGTTACATACATCCTGTAGCGTTTGCAATTGGAATAATTTGGAAATTAGTCACATAACTAATATCCACATAATTGTGTATAATTGAATGTATTCAGTAAGGTTGCGATTAGAACTGGGTAATTTGCAAAGGATGAAGAACTGGAAGAAGGATAAGTTTTCTGTGAGATGCATGATCCTCTTTACAGCATTCACTTCAGAGAAATGAACCTAAGGATGGGCTAAGGGAAGAAAAGTATCTGGTCAGGCAAAGTATACATCTGGCTGCCCTTGAGTACTAAGTGTTGGTCAAATAAATCTATGGCTCCGGCATCTGGACTCTGCATTGCTGGCAAAGTATGGTTCTGCTTTTGTGCAAGCACTTGGGGCTTGTGAAGAACACTTTTTATTCCCACAAGTTTAGGAGGTGCGCCATCACTTGCCTTATCTGAGATATTGTCTGCTCCAAGGAAACATGTTAGTTTGTTTAATATTGAATCAGGAACTGGTGGGTTTTTTTCCTGGAACTGGGACTTGAACCAATTAGAGCTAATTGCTATTCTGCCCCATGGAAGCAGAAATCCCTCATGTCAGTCCCTGGTTTATTAAATCAAGCTTCCAGACACTGTTTGATTAGGAGACATACATGTGTACCTATACCGTTAAGTTTGCTATCTTTTATATCTTTTTTTTCTTTGGTTGTTAACTTCTGTTCATTGCATTGTTTTTCCTTTCTTGAAATAGATGTTTTCACAGGCATAAAAAAGTAGATATTTAAAAAATGAAATACACCAACTATATATATAGAGAGAACTGCTCGTTTGTTCACCTGTCCTGAGTTTGCAGTTTTTACTAACATTTTACAGCCTAATTCTACTGATTCATCCCCTCTGAGAACAACAGTATCCTGTGAAGGGAAAAAAAACCCCTGTGTTTTGTTTTTAATTGATTGTAGGTTTAGATCTTTAAGGACAACAGGGCAAATACAAAGGAACTATTTCTATTTTTTTTACCATTAGGTCAAACTTCAAAGGGGAGGATAAAAACTTGATGCTTCCTTGTGGTTTCTTTTCCCATTGTTTCTTACGTTACCTTTCTAATCTTTGGTAAGCCTTTTGTGGGGTCAACAGCTACTTTCATAGCAACCCAGAATGATATTTCCTAGCCTTTCATGAGAACTGTATGTAGCAATTTAAACCATGGCACTGGGCTTCAGGCACAAATGCACATGCAAAATGGTACATAGAGAAAACTGACTTTCAAGTATCTTCAGTGTTGCTTAGAACAGCACTGTTTGGTGCAGCACAGAGAAAGGCACAGTTACTCCACCTGTATTTTAATATTTTACGCATTATTTGGAATAAGTCAGAGTCTGTTATACATTGTCAAAAGATCCTATGTCTCCAGGTTGGGCAGCAAAAGACTTACTAGGGTATAAATTTCTTGCAAGATTCCCGTGTTCAGTCATCGTAAGGTGTATGTGACTGTGCAATAGGAAAAAAGACATTCGGTCACCATCTGCGTTGAAGTAGAAAGGGAGCAGCAGCTGAGGGAGCAAATCAGAGGAGATAAGCAGTGAAGCCCTGTGGTGTTCAGGTTGGTGCATTCCCTCATGCCCAAAGGAGACCAAAAAGCATCCTACTCATGCAGTAATACAGCCTGCACCTATGGTAGCTAACCCAGGAACGTCAGCCCAGCATGGGGAAGTAGTCTTGGTTTAGTTCATCACTGTAACTCAGTCTTACAGTACCTTTCTGTTCTGACTACCACTTGAAAGGCACTGGAAAATGGTGTCTGATTTTTCTCACTGGTCTTTGTTGTGGGTTGTTTATTAACCCAACTCTTATTCTCAAACCTCGGGAGACGTTTTGCTCTGACTGAAACCTTGTAGTGTATTTACTCATTCCTTGGAAAACGTCCTGATCCACTGTAAGATCAGGCTAGCTCTGACAGATCTGCTTTATTTATGGTTATAGTCATTGACAATTACTTTGGTAACTATAACTACAGACTAATTAGGAAGAAGCACTATTAAAATGCTAAATAGATAAGGGAACTAGAATTCTTTTAGCTTGTCAAATTGGTCCATTAAATCTGTGTGTGTTGTACCTGTAATTGCAAAGCTCCAATTATCATACACTTAGTGAACGGAGTGATAAGGTTTTCTGGAGTGGAAAGTGATAAGAGATAAAAGTGAAAAGTTGCCTAATAATAACTTTTACTAAAAGCTATCAACGGCAAATGTATACTTCTGATAAGAACCAGAAGCCAAGAACTTTAAAGCCTGATATCTCAAAGCAAACAAAATGAGGGAAAGTAGAAGTTGGAAGGAAATGTCATCACCTTGTTTGTATAGGTGTTGTAAACAAGGTAAGACCCTCTAGTCTTCACGGCCTACTCGTATTGCTCCTGGTAAGTGCTGTATTGGTGTCCATGCAGCACTGACATGAAGAGACCATGGCCTTTGGAGACATTTAGTACTTAATGTTATCTAGGATAGAGTCATCTTCCATAAAACCGTTAGAGAATGAAGGACCTCACCTAAGATGACATCTTATTTCTCTCTGGGGATTGTTCTTGACGGTAATAATCCCTGGGACACAGTCAGCTCACAGGAATGGTTAGTTTGTTTTGAAAATAGTGCTGCCTTACAGGTTCTCTTGAAAGTCTTTGGGGTAAGATGGAGAGAAATGACCAAAATACAGGTACGAATGAATCCAGGCACTGATGAAGACGGGAGTTTATGTAGAGGAGAAGGGAATTAGAACCACTTCTATTTTGCCATAATTCACAATGGTGGAAAGTTGAATAAAGGTCTCAGTACCTTTCTGTTGATCTGAATCTTTTGAAGCGGGAGCTGGAGAAGTTTTTAGAAAGCCTGGAATCAATTTGTGAAGGGGTATAAAGGTGAAAGATTGTGTGAGGGACCAATGATTTTGAGAAATACGTGAAAGGAGGAGAAGGCAGGCAAGATAGAAAGGATTGTTGTTGTTAAGCAGAACTTACTTCACGGAAAAACAATACTGAACATACTGCTGTTTGTGAGAAGGGGGGAAGAAAAAGAATCATTCTTTTCTGAGAACCCAAGAGGCTTTATCCATTTTAAAACCAATTCTGTGCAAAATAAAGGCAAGCGAGCATATGTATTCTAAATGGCACTTCAGCCTCTCTCCAAAAAAAGTCATCAGTGTTAAAATAGGCGTCATTACCCTGTGGTGTTGCTTGCTTTCTTTCTTTTTCTGTTATTGGATTGAAAATGACAAGCCTGACTTCTAATTGGTTTTAGAGATATTGTTTGCAAAGTTTTGCATATAAAGGGAAGGAAACAGAATTTTTCTGCTTGTGTCAAAAGAGAAAAAAAATGAGAAAAGATACAGATAAAAGACAAGAAAAGGGTGATCATTTCTGCAGTTAAAGTGGCTTTGGAAATTTGACTTTAAATGAAGGAATGTTTTCTTTTGAATTGTTGAGATAAAACAATAAAAAGGTTTTGCCTCTGAGAAATTGAAATGTTTGTTCCAAGTGAGGGAAGGCTGATGGTCAGATGATTAAAATTATACTTCTAATGACTTCTTAAGCTGAATTGTATCCACTCTACTAGTGGCAGTCATGTAGGATACTGGGGGCTTATAGGCAGCTGGAAGGAGAAAGACCTGGGGAAGAAGAAAGGAATTGGCTTAGACTGTGGTCTTGAATACCATGTTTGTTAAAATGTAGGGTCTATGTATCTACTAGCTGTAGAGCTGAGGATTTTAAGCACTTTCCACCAATTCCTGCAGGAAATGAATAAAGGAGAAAGAATAATAGGTTGAATTCACTCTGGAGTATGCATGTTTGAACTGTACTGACCATCCCTGCTGTGGTAGCAGATGTAAGCAGTTTGAGAGGAGGCGTTACAAGGCATTCAGTTGCTTTGAAATTTTTTTGTTTGTTTGTTTGTTTTTTGATTGGCACATCAGAACAGTCATTTAGAAAGTAATCTGGCTTCATAATAAGACCACTTCAATAGCAGTGGTCCTAAAATTATAGTTCAGCCATCATAATATTTGTCTTTCTCTTCTTGTAACTAGATGCCTGTTTTTCAAAGGTTATTAGTAACAGAACAGGTTAAGAATTATTAAACAGTGAAAACTGTGAAATCTTAAATTTAATTATATTTCCTTAAGTGGTGGGAAGATCATGTTGTGATTTATATTTGACAGACTGCTAACATCCTATCTGACAGGACAAAGGGGAAGGCAATTATTCAATTTTAAATTTTTTATGATACTTGTTCTATATCTTGGATCATAGCAAATAATTCTTGGGACAATCTAATATCAAATTAATAAATGAAGAATTGAGGCACTGACAGAAGGGGCAAGTGGTGAGAAACTGGCTTAAGATTTTCATCTGTGTGGACACAATCTCAAAGAACGCGCTTTACCAATGCCAAAGACTGTGTCCATATCCATGGTCCCCAAGAAGCAAATTGGTATTGGAGAAAGGTACAAGTATAGCTGTTCCAACTGTGTCTTGACAGGAGGCTTTCCACATGGAATGAGCCTGCTGAACTTCAATGTGAACAGAAACAACCAAGCAATATCCTTCTGTAAAGGAAAGCAGCAGCTTTCACTGTGGTTACGTGAGGAATACGCTATCACTGTTGGCTTATACAGGTATATCTGCTGAAATAGCCCAAGTAATTTCTACTAGCTATTCTACAATAAGGGGTCTTGCTGTTCCCTTCCTCGCTGCGTGTCTCAATGCCTCAAACTTTTGAGCAGTGTGCTTTACCTACCTGACAAACAGTGTGCCTGTGGTTTAAGACTGGATCATGGGATCTGTGAATGCTGGCTGCTCATCCACCTCTCTTTCATCTGCAGGAAGCAATTTAATTATTTATATGTTTTGAGATTCTGTGGGATAAAATATAAGAACTTCATAATAAAAATAATAATACCTGAGAGGCCACAAGTATCACTGGGGACTTTGATTTTATTAGCTAGCATTTATTAAGTGTGAATTAAAAACTAAGCACTGCATCAAACAAAGGTCTGCAGCGACACTTGCAACAAACACTTTTACAGGATAAAAAAAATCTGTCTTGGCTAATTTTAAAATTAAAAAAGCTTAAGTTTAAGTCCAGGCAGTTTGTTTGCACTTTTTTGAACACTTTTTTTTTTTTTTTTTTTTTCTCTTTTTGCTTGGGAAGTGAAGGATGACTTTTGATCACATAAAGAGGTTTCTTCAGGGAAATCAAACATTCTTGGAAGACTACAAAATCCCTTCTCTGAACTGCAGCTGCAAAAGGAGAGCTTCAGACTACTGTGTCATGTTAAGTGCTCACAGCAGGAAAAGAACCAGGTACTTGAACTGACGTGATGGATTCCTCCTTTACCTGCCTCTATCTCATTAAACTGTAGTGATTAAAGAGTTATCAAAATTTAATACTTCAAAATGACTGCACAAAATCAACTTCTCCTTAAGATAAGCTGTCTTTATAAACTGTCACCCATGTACACAAATCTCTTCCTCTGTGCACCCCTTCCTTCCCTAGGCATTCAATCCTTAAATTTATGAGGAAGTGGTGAAACCTTTAGCCAGGAAGAACGACTCCTGAGAACAAATATGGGCTCTAAATTATTTGAGCCCATCAGGCATATTGGTTATTAAACCTCATCTGGAGCAAGAGGGCAGATGGATGTGCTGTGTCATTGCCAGCTATATTAATTGCATGCTAAAGATTTTCAATTTTTTAGGTAGAAATATAGATCGGAATAATACCAGGATTATTCAGGTGACTCTGACAAGCTGTAGCTTGAGAGATGTATTGAAACAAATTAGGAGCAGCTTAGTTTGATCAGGCATTGAATGTTGTCACCTTGCTGCTTTTTTCTTTCTCCTTTCTGTGCAGTCCGTGCACACGTGAGATTAGTCCAACAGAATACAGACATTAGAATTTGGTGCTAAAACGACTGATTCTTATCATCTTTCCATCAGTAGATCTCAGTGAAGTAGATCTACCCCCACCCTCAATACTCAAGAGGAAATGCTAAGAAGCCCAGTGACTTGCCCAAAGCCACTTGGAGGGAGGTGAGCGTATAGAGTCTGTTTATCTGGAATCCCAACACGTTGTAATGTTTACTAAGCTATGTTGTTTCCCCATATATAGGGAAAACACAGAGATGAAAAAGTACCTTAGAATGGTGCCTGGCCCAAGGATCAGCACAGACCATGCCAGCTAGTGGCATGGCCCCTGGGCAATATTGCTTGTTCGTGAGGGCAGCTTGGAGCTCTGTCTGCATCTAGCTGCAGAAGCAAGGAGATGAAACAGTGGGGAGAAAAAAAAGGCTTTGGAGCCTCCAGTTGGTCAAACCTACCTGCAGCTGACATAATGTGAATTTTTCCCCGAATAGCAGTAGATCCCATGAATTATGATATAGTGCCTGGCAAAATTATTCAGCGATACAACATGGGTACTGATAAAGCTAACAGTCAGTGTAGGATGGGGTGGGGTCCCTCAGTGCCGGTCCTTGTGCATTGCAGTTTTACCATTTTGAGGTTGGATGCCTTCTGTGTTCAGGTGTATAACGTTTTCATTAACTAAGTTCCTGGCAAATAATAAAAGAACAACCTTTGTGTAAGAAGAGGAGAAACTTCCTGTAGAAACCCCAAAGTAAACAAATGTTACAGTACTGCTTTTGTAGGCAGGGAAAGCATTGATATTCACCAATTTGCAATATTAGTAAAGGATCTAAAATACTCAGGGAAATATTTTAAGGTCTAATTTGACAAGGTCTGCGTTATATTGCAGGAATTACTGTAAAGGAGTCTCATGTTTAAAAAAAGCTTTTCAAATTAGTGTTCTTCAAGCTACTAGTACCACAATACACTTACTTGTTTTTGAGTGTGGTAGGAACCTCGCTCACACAGTGGCTGTGCGGGTGGGGGATGTGTATAAAGATCTCTGGCCTCAAAAACTTGTAGCCTGCATATAGGAGAAGAAACAACCCATCAGTACAGGCAAACAGTGGGGAAAGGGAAAGAAGGCAGCAGCATTGGCTAGCCTGGTGGACGGTGGTGTGTGTATGTGGCTGCTCAGCTCCTCTCAAACTGAGGCATTACAGAAAGGAAACTCCAGAGAAAGGGTGGTAGTGCGACGCTTTTGTTTTGATCAGGGTTGATCTGGCTTTCCAAAGTGATGTCAAATACAGAAAAGTCTGAATCATGTAAATCAGCTTAAAGTTGCATTAATGCCTGTATTAACTACCTGATATGATTCTGCTTATACTCTAGTTTATACCCCAGTGCAACAAATCCAAATTTATATGCACATTTTCATATATGCACTCTATATAGTCTCACAGATTAATTTTAAGTAAAGGGAAATAATTGCATAATACATGTTTTTGTTTCTGGAGTTTTAGGGAAAAGAAGGTTATTTAATAAAATTAGTCAATCTGCATTCTGTTCTCCATCAAAGACTTTGTTGAGCAAACTCATTCTCCTATATCAGACAGGGAGGATCGTACCTCTGCTTTTATATAGATTATTTACTTACTAAAAGGTTATGTTCAGTTCTTAATTTCCTTTCCAGTTTATTGGCATGTGCCCCTGGCTGCCTCTGTGGTACGTATGTCCAAATCTTATGGCCAGAGCGAATAAAGGTTAATTTAGGGGCTGCAGTAATTGTTGCAGCACTGGGCTTTCTGGTCAAAAGTTCCTAATATAACTTTCAGAGCATGGGAGCACGTGAAAGACAAAGTCAGAGACAGCACAGAATAGCAATGGCAGGGGGATACCTGTGGGACACATGTATCGTACAAAAAGCTGGTGATATGGTTTGTTTGGGGTTTTTTTATCTGATGGAGATGCAGACCCTCCCCACCTTCATTGCCATATGTCAGCTTACATTAGAAAGTGCAAATGACAGCAGAGACACAAACAGCGTGAGTGGAGTTCATTCTATTATTTCTCAATAACATAACACAGGTCTAAACAGCTTGTACAAGTATTAATAAGCAGTGGAAGGCAAGAAACATCGGGGAAGCAACAGTTACATCTATAATAAGAATACATGAGATGAAAAGTTTATTTCCAGGCAAGCTCTACAACTGTTTTCATGATCTGCTATCTCTCTCTATCACATGGTGTTTTATTATTCTTTTTCTAATTGATTGCAGTTATTTGTGGTGCAGGCTTAAACGACCATTAGGACAAGATGCCTATCCCCTGGTGCTCACAGTCAAGGGACTTGACCTTGTGTAGCACTGACCGAGTTCGGTCTTGCATAGGTACGCTCAGTCCAGTTCAGTTCACTTGCTGCAACTGCAAAGATGAAGAGGTTGATTTGTGTATGCCTAGACACCTTTATCACTACTCTGGAAGCACAGAGGAGCTTTGACATGAGTGACCTTGTACAATGCACTACACCAATGTGCAAACTCTTTTTTTCCCCGTGGAGAAATGTAGCTAATGACAGTTTGTGAAGCTTCTAAAGGTCAGTTTTCTACTGTAGTGTGAGTGAAAGATGATTATAAAGAGTTTTGTGTAGATGCAATGCTGGAAATGTGAAGTATGTTGCCAGCTTGTGTTGTAACTTGATTTACTCTGACCAAAACTGAGGATGCTGCTGTTAACCAGATATCCTGATGATCTCAGAGCTGTTGACTGTAGATATGAGAGTTGTAGCTCTTCTGTGCAATAAGGAGCTGCACAAAATCAGGAATGATAATGAAGGCATGAATATGCAAGTAGTTCTCAATGCCAGCATCATCATCGCAGATGTTCTCATGCATCTGGGGTCCATGCACGATTCATTCATTTTGCACATGTTCCCACTCAACCAGCTACTCTGAATATTTTCACCCAATTGGGGATGGCTGATTGTTCAGCCTTTATCATATTTTCCTCAAGTTTACTCTAGTAACATCTGTGTACAGTCATTATAGACCTGGCACTTGTTCTGAGTCAGTACTAATTTTCTCTTTTGGTGACAGGCAATGCTCTCTTTTTCTGTCCCATTGAACATGTAGAATAAAGCAACCTATGCTATCAGATAATGTCAGGCTACATTCATTCCACCGTAACCCTGAAGTCATCTTATCACTTCTGTGATAAGCTGTGGAGCACTGGCAAAGCTGATGATGGCACCTAGTCTACCAGGAGTCCTAGGCTGTGCTTTGGCTGGTGTTGCCCTCAAACTTGGTTGGCCAGCTGGGCATAATGGTAGTGTCAGAGCATTTGCTTAGCTTTGAGTGTGTGAGACACTCTACCAATATACTGATCAGATTTTGCACTGTTTCCTCTATTTCTAGCATATTTAAAAAACAAAAACCAAAACAACCAAACAAAAAAACCCAACAACAACAACAAAAAGAAAACAGCCTGTTAGTCAAATGGTTACAGAACTCTCTGGGCTGTAGATCTGGGGGGAGTCAATTTGATGTGGGTAAGGAAGTCCTAGAACCCTGTTTCCCTTCTTTGAGAGTTGATGAGTGACTTTACAGGTAAGGTAGTTGTCCAAAAGTAATCTGTTGCTTGTACCACACTATGTGGAGAAGTAAACGCAATAGCTGTCGGCTCAGCATGACCTTATCCTGCCCATATTTGAGTTTTGAAGCACCTCCAATCAAGTTACAGGAACCTATGAAGTCTTGCAGTTGAGAAGTCAGGTGCCAAACAAACTGTGGTGTTTGTAAGCTCTGACAATGGCTCTAAGTACAAGATTTGCAGCATTCACTCAAATGCTTACTAAGGTACCTGTCTTCCTTTTGGAAAACATAGAAATAGTTTAAATGAAGGAGCTGAACAGTTTCAAGAATTCCCTATTCCTAGGAGCAAGATTGGGGTGAAGTTATTGAGTAAATAGTGCAGTTTAGTTAGCAAAATATGTTTGCACTAGTTTGGCTGTTTGGAAAGGAGATTGTTCTTGGCTTGCTTGTTAGTGGTGTGTGCTTTCCATGAGCAATAATTGAGATTAAACATTCTCTAGGGAAGTAAGTAATTTAGTTTGTAGTAAACTGATATCTGTTGATATTTTAACATTGCTTACATTATTTATATGTAGATTTGCATCCATGAACTGGAAAATATAATCTTTTACTTCATAAGACAAGTAATTTAATGTTAAAAATTTAATAAAATATTAATTACATATGAAAAGGCTTATGTAGCACAGAACACGACCCGTATATTATTACAAATTGTTCATGCTAAATAAATTGCTTTGCAAAGGAAATGGGATTACATTAGCACAAAATAAAAGCAGTGGAAGTTGGTTGTCCTGTTTGGTAGCTTGGTATGTACGGTTAGGCAAGTTGCACGTGTGGATTCTTCTCCTGTACCTGAATACAGCAAAGCAGGAGAGAAGTTGCTGTATCACAGCTATCTGTCCTTGTTTCTGAAAAGGATCTGCTGGCTGAAAGCTTCCCGACTGCAATGCACTGTATTACTGCAATACATAATTGGTTTATGTCTTCTCCCCAGTCTGCTCTCCCCCCCACCCTCCCCCCACTCCTGTTGGAGTGGTTGAGAACCTGCAGTTGGAAAATTTTGGGCTGCCACAGTGCAGTTTTCCAGTTCATCAGAATACTAATGATTCAAGCAACAGTGTAATTGGGCAAAGAGTTGGATTAATGTTGTGACAATTAATTTAAGACTTTAATTCTTGTCAGGCAAAGGACAAGCTCGGCTGGAATTGGGGAGAAATGGTTAAATGGTGTTGAGGAGAGCATTTCGTTTCATTGACAATACCAATATTCTCGATTAGCAACAGATTTCATTGCAAGCCATCAGCACACGATTATCCCTGGATTGTACATTAATTTCTATGTTGAGTCTTGGCCTCACTTAATGTTTTACGTGCTGAACCAAATGACATCTGAAACAAGGAACTGCTTGCTTAGATGGATAATCTCCTGGCAGTAAATGCAATACATCTGAAAGTTGTTTGAATAATGTGCATGCTCTCTCAGGCAGAAAAACCTACCTGACTTTCATATGGTTGAGAAAAGTCATGCCTTTTAACTTTGCATTGCTTTTGGTCAAGATGATTTATTCTGAGGAAATATTCTTACCTCATGCACTCTAACCTTTGCGAAGCTCATTCCATTACACGTTCATAGCCTCTTCTACAGGAATGGTAGTTCTCCTTCTAATGTGCTCTGTGGCTTTATAAATGGCAAGGTCACATCTTCATAGGATTTGCGACGAAGATGAAAGTTCTCTCCAAGCCTCTTTCCTGAGAGCTAAATCCACCATAAAACCAGGGCTTTCAAGATTTTTTCTAAGCTGAGAAATGTTGAGTACTCAGATAAAGATCATGCTTTTTTTTTTTTTTTTCTTTTTCATTGAAGCAACTGCAAAAAAGCATATATATTAATTCACAGACTCTCTGCATACATTTGGGTCTGTCTTGCAACTCCCATCACTTTTCTACAATTACTGTAGTACTGAGCTAATTTGAGTAGGTTTTGTTCTTCTTATGTAAGCTACGTGTTTTTCTGTGGGCAGGTTGTTGAGTGATTAATAACTAATACTGTGTATATTTCCTCTGAATATCTCAAAGCTGATTTTTCAATATCTGCTTTAGATTATCAGCTGTCAGTTAAAATTTGTGCACACAAAGCAATTGTAAGATTTATGGTATGAGGCCTGAATACTAGGGCTATAGCTAACTACATCTTAATAATATTCTCCACCAAGTGATACAATAATACATATATTTGGTATGTTTAGCTGTCATTGCGTATCCATTCCTATGTTTTTCTTATCTTTCTTTATGTCAAAGACCCTCTTTGGTGCATGCAGTGATGTATACATTTAAATTCACCATAGTGAAATTATTTTCCTAGAATTTCTTTGTACATTTTATGGTAAAATTCCACTACGCTACTTAGTTTTATGATTCGGGATGATTCTTGCTTAGCTGTCTCAAAACTATCAATATATTGAATCTATATTTCTACCTTGTCTCTCTGAGCATCCAAGAAGAGTGATGAATTCCACTCTTAAAAATAGGCTGTCATCTGGCAACACAAACACAAAATCAACGTTAACTATATCAGCCATTATGAGTTTGAGGAGAGTGCTGTTACATTTCACTAGCTGTCCACAACCTATGTCCAGGGCAGCTGTGATGGAAACAGTACATGCCCTTTTAGAGCTGAATTTCAGCTTCTGTATGGCTACAACAATACTGAGTCACTGCAGATGGAAACAGAAATTCCTCCATTCTAACATGTGTTCTCATGAACATATTAAATTAATATATACCTCTGTATCAAGATGTTCAGTTATTTTCTCATAGGAATGCCCTTGGGATTCTATGTGCCTGTCATAACATTGATCCAGGCAGTCTGCTCCAATGGATTTGTTAAACAGGTTTTTACATCAGCACGTAAAATCAGGAATTTATAGCTTGCCATAAGGCATACAAAGTGAGATTTCAACTCCCCGTGGTGCACAGCACATCACGCATCAGGAATGTCACTATTCCTTGTAGCATCTATTACTCCAACCTGCTGCTAAAATGCAATTCTAGGCTGTGCTTCATGTGTTTCAGGAGCTAGGATAAGACAGGAAGATGGATAAATTGCTGTGGGGTGATGGCACAGAGGTGGTAAAGCCTATCGTTCTCCAAAACTTTTTGTAATTTTATTTCTGAACATGACCTGTTTAAACCCACTTTTGATAACCCTGACTGTTCAGATGCCCACAAACAGAACAAATTAAGTAGAAGTGAAAGGTCAAAGCACACTTAATGCATTATGAAAATCAAAGTGATGAAATTAAAAAAATGTAACAAAAATGATTGGTTATCACGCTGAAATGAACTCTTCTTTCATGCCAACACCCTCTTCTGCAAGCTCTGTTTTGTATAGCACCTGATGTTAATTGTTGCTAGGAGTACTACTTGAGCTCTCCTCCAGTGCCTCTCTGCTGAGGGGCCCATTTCAGTTCTGAAGAGCAATTTTTTTTTTCCCCTCTACAGCCAGCAGCAGTTACCTAGCAAGTCCTTGCAGTGTTTCAAAAGCTTCCACCAAGACTTTACAATTTCCGTTCATCTGCTCATGATCTCTGGTCCTAGTGCTTTCAGTGAGAACAGCGATCACCAATGAGACACAGAGTATGGTTGTGCTTAACCGTCATATAAAAATATCCAAACTTAATACCTTTAAAACCAATGATGTGCTTCATAGCAGCTAGTGTTACACAAGCTTTCAACACAACAGCCACTGCTCCAGATAGGTTGTAGTCAAAGTGAACCTTTTTCTTTTGTTTTCTTCAAAGAGGTGGAGAATCTAGTGATGGTGATACTTGGGGGTTGACAGGCATAAACTCACCTGTGCAGGTTTTAATTACATGTGATCTGTGTTTCTCTGAGTCAAGGCAGCAAATCCATCTTTGCATGTATCAAACGAGCCCTTGAGTTGACTCCTGTTTTGCTGGATGAATTTCAGCCTTGTTTCATTTTCATTTCACGCACCGGTGTACAAATTTCCTATCAGCTTCTTGCCAGAGTAATGCATGTGCTATTCTAGAGAACTGGATGTCAGCGTAGTGTAAAAATAAAGTTGTTCTTTATTGGCTGGGCTTTGGGAATGAATAGTGAACTGAAAAGCTGGTCACATCCTGGCCTCCATTTCATATGCTTCTCATGTAAATAGTGACCACCATCAAATAGTTGTCTGCTGACTGCTTGACACTTGGTATGAGGAGGAATAGTAGCACGTACTACACTGACAGTTGACAAGTCCTGTGCCTCTTACCAATACTAGCATCGTTGACCTTGTAACCACTTACCAATAGAAGATGCCCGTATGTATAGTGTGCTATATATACACCTATACGGGCAGACTTTTCAAGAAAACTGCTACTCGATCCCTCTCCCATCAAACGCCACCTCAAGCTTTCAGTGTCCAGTTCTCCCATGTGACCTACTGTAACTCTGTAAAGGGCTGTGGATGGCAATAGGGGTGCTGGCTGGGTGCTCTCTGAGTTTCATCTAGCCTTCTGTTTCTCAGCCTTCTGGGCTCCTGTAATTAAAGAAATTTGCTTTCTTTCAAGATGTACACACCCTCCCTTTTATGCTGACAACACAAGTTTCAACTGGAGGACCTTGAATGGGGTGAGGGCTGGTTTTTGTGCTATCTCTTAAGTGAGTGAGGGTCAGCGATTGCAACAGTTGATTTCCTTTAGCTGATCCGCGCTTCTATCTGAGCATTAGCAGCCATCCTGCTGAGCAGAGAGAAGGAACTGCCTACGCTCCAGATTGGGAATATGTTTCCCCTGCTATATTTATTTTTCCAACTGCAGTTGCTAAAGAGGCACAAGGAATCGTAGCTTTGTTGTCTCAACTTTGGTTCCAGCCTGCCATGTTAATAGAGAACATGGATTAAAAAAAAAAATAATCCATTTTTATTTGCCACTATGTAACTTCTCTCTCCCTCTCATTTATTTTGACATTGATAAAAACTGAGGAGAGGCTGCTATATCACTGTGTTATTATTTGGCTCAGTTTCAAGAGAAACCTACTTGACTGAGGTTTCTGTGCTACAGGCAGCTGGTCTGCCCTGCTCAGAGGGATTTCAGAATAGCCTGCCAGCCTTTGCAGGGGTCCCTGCTCTGCTTCTCAGGCTTTAAGGCCATATTCCAATTACTCCTTCAGAAGGGCTGATTTAAGAATGAGGATAGGCATGCCAAAAAGGCATTTTTGGCCGAAGGCGAAAAAGGTTTTGTGGGTTTTTTTTTGTTTGTTTTGGTTTGGTGTTTGTTTGTTTGTTTGTTTTTAGCTTTCTAGCTCAAATCAACAGGTCTGATGCTGCTCTGTGGTACAGAGTAGCTTGCTCCAAGAGATATCAAATATTCCTCTAGTGTGGTTAATAGGATGTTTTGTACAATGCAGGGAATAAAGAAGACTGTTCAAGCAGGAGTACAGGAGAGGGAGAGAGAGGCAGAAGAGGGCAACGTTGCCAGTTAGGCAGAATCCTGTCAGCCTTATCTATCCTTATAGCCTAAGCTACAATATATGGCCAGAATGCCCATGGTCCAGGGCTGTGGGTAACAACTAGTTATACTACATGCTGCTGGGTACTGTTGGCTGCTGCCAGCTGCATACTACTAGCTTTTGCAATGAAACATCCTTTTTTGGTTAGGCTGATGCTTTTGCATAACTTTTTCAATATTTATATCTTGAGATGGAGCAAGAGTATAGCTGTAGGACAGAACTGACATAATGAAAAATCAATCAGCACTTCACTGGGAGGTGTCTAAGGGAGCTTATAAGGGACTGGTGGCTTTCATGTGTCTGGTGAAGTTGCATAAAATCAAAACTTTGTCCAAGATACTATCCATTTAAGAAATGGGAATTCATCTACTTTTCAGTCTGTTGGAGCAGTCACTTGAATGCTGTTTTCAGTAAATAGACAGGAAGAGAGAAAGAGAAACTCTGGGAAGCAATTTGCTGGCAAATGCTGAGTGCCAACATTCCACACTTTATTGCTCAAATTGCTGTTTGCAAAAGTTAGGTCCAAATAACCTTAATAGGTAGCCCTACGGGCAGAGGAGTTAATGAAGTATGCTTTCCCATGTATTTGGGTCTGTGGTTCATTGATCTAGAGGACTTTTTTTTTTTTTTAATGGTTTCATTGTGGCCACACCCTGATCAGACACCAGGGCCCACTTGGAACAAATTCTTGGGGTGCTTTAAATGATACTGCAAAGGTTTCCCTCTCATTAGAGGTGCGAGAAGCCTAAAGAGTGGATAACCTAGTGCCCAATAAATGTCTGGCTCACAGTGCAGCCGTCTTCTCAGCAGATAACCTATATAACCTCTCTGTTCTCTATGTGCTTCCTCTTTTTGTAAAGCTTGCAGGAATTTTGTATCTTTGAGACATTTCCCCCATCAAATTTGATTGAAACTTGATGGACAGGCCTAAAAACGGTTTGCTGGAAGAAAGACAAAGTTGTACACACACTCATATATCTTATTCCATGATAAGATACCAGGATAAAATCTATAAATCATAAAAGAACCACCCTAAATTTTGCAAGTTAGGCTTTGTCGCAAGAGTGAAGGGATAAATTTATTTGTATATTCTCTGGATAATGTTTCAGACATCATTATTCTTGGAACCCTGTAGTTTGCCACGTCAAGTGAAGCATCAGTTTCTAGACACCCTGCTGACCACACAAGGAAGAATGCCAAGTCCTTCCCAAACGCAGGACCTTCACACAGCAAACAGATGTGCTGCCTGCAGTGCTGAGCCACCAAGTATAAAGGCTGGATCAGTTTCTAGGAAATTAACATTATTTAGCCTTTAGCACAGAAATCCCATCCCTGGTACTCTTTTACTAATTTCTCTAGTAGTTTCTATTTCATTTGAATGTATTCCTCAGTGTCACATCTAATTTTTGTATCTGTATAGAATCCATTGTGGAGGATCAAACAGCAGAGGCTGAGAAAGCAAACATATGAGCATGGGCGATATGGCACAGAAGTGCAGTCTCCTCACTCCGTTGGCTACTGCTCTGAGCACAAGGAAGAAAATCACTTTCAAAATACAATACAATGACTGTCTGAAGCCTATTCAAACCAGTGCAGGACAAACCTCAGAAGGGGCTGAGGTTCTGCTTGGCTAAGATAAGCTTCAGAAAGCATCCAACTGTTTTGATGATTATCAGAAAGTCTTGCATCTGCCAGATGGAGCTGGAAAACTTGAGAAGGTCCCAGCTTTCTTATGACATTTTTGCTACTACCTACTTTGGGCTAGATGTGCCTCTGGAAAGGCCTCAGTAGTAAAGATGAGTGGTACACTAGAAAGAACTAAAATGGACAAAAGTGTTCGGTCTCCAAGGAATGTGAGCCTTCATATTCTGATTCCAGCTGGGAAGGGATGATAGAAAAGTATGTAGAAAGGAGGAATAGACGTTGCCTTTTAGATCGTAGTAACAGCAATAAAATGTCTGGTCTTCCTTCTGGTTGCAAGACTTTTCATCTTTCTGGGCCAGCTGTGTATCCCATCCAGAGCAGAGCGTGATCTCCTCCTGCCATCTCTATAATTTTAGGCGGAACAAAACACAGATCCTGGCTAGTATTCTTACAAAATACTGTAATATAAATATGTTGTGTTAATTTAATTGCTGTCTATTTCTTCCCTTGGCTCTGGTCATCCTCATGAGATTCCTAGTCCCATGCAGCTGACTTTTTGTGTGTTGATCCTGCCTTTTTGCTATTTTCCATCACTCTTTTCCTCTGTGTACCATTTTCTTTTCCCTGTTAGCACATAGAGGAACTGACAAGGTGGTAGAAGTCTAGGTGTTAGAAAGGAACATCCTTTTAAGAAAGTACAAATATCCTTATCTCATCATGAGGATTCTGAACCTCATGCAGTATTTGTCTGTGGGAGTTGAATGTACACATATTCTCAAGACAGTGGGAGGGAGAAAGTATTCTTCAAAGAAAATGTAAACATTTGCAAGTAGCATTTATCTTTCAAGGCTTTTCTGTTTGCTGAATTGCAAAATAGTTCTTTCATTAGTTAAGTTTGTTATTAGGATTCCCAGCTTAGTGAAGCTAGCTACTTAAGAAAAAAGGAAAACAGTGAGTTATCCATACTCTCTTTCACACTGCATCTCTGTGCTTTATGAAACAGTTCTGATGACTGGATTATCTTGATTTCGTACGTAGCACATCACGTGTGCAGTAAGGTACTTTATAGCTGTAAGGCTGCCACAGCAGGTCCTGACCTTCTGCTGTACAACTTGGTGCAAGACCTATCCAAATGCCTTGTGCTTCTCTTTCTAAAGTTGATAATCAAACTCCCTTGGAATTTTGGTGTTACAGTGGGAAACGGAAAGATTTATCCAGATTTGGCCCACTCTGAATAGTAACAGACCTTTGTTCACTATTTCTGAAAGCTCGACAAGACAGGAGTTGCAGGTGGTGACAATGTTCTTTTAAAACAGATGTATGTAAATGGGGAGTTTGGAATGCTGACATCCCAAAAACCTTTAGAACAGCTTACTTTCTTCAGTGGTTTGAAAAAAAAAATAAATTTGCTAAGATCCATTAACATTAAAAACTTTATGCTAAAGCTCAAACATTTTGATTAAAAAAAAAAAAATCAGCTGTTAGCACATTATATCGCATGTGGTGAAACTCCAAACAAGCCTAGATCTGAGAAAGAAGTGAATTATGTGCAAATATGAAACAGAGATGGTTTTACCTTTGGGAATTTCCCTGGTTTTGCTTGTCAGGGGCCTAATTCTAGAGGCAGCCTTTGCATTGTAGGCTGAAAAGTGCATTTTGAAACCCAAATCCCCAAAACGCAATGGATGTCAGAGCACAAAAAAGGTACAGGAGCTATGTGAGTAAGTTCTGAAGGAAGCACTCAATGGATAAACTCCTAGTTTTCATCAAAAGCCAGGTATTGTGGTTACTTTCGTATTTCCATTGTATCGATCCTTACTCCAGAAACAAACTGCACGTTCACATCTAAGTTTGACTGCAGCGAAGTCAAGGTTCTTCTTTCTTTGAGCTGTAGAAATTGGGATCTGGTTCCTTATATCCTGTTGTGGTTCGGATGCCAGCTGAACTGCAGCAAGGGGTGTAAGTTTGCAAGATCTCCTTGGTTGTCATCAGTTTAAAATTTTCAGTTTCTTTCTGGAAAAAAAAAAAAAAAGACGACAACTGTAAGACTGTCAAGCATCTTTAGCTTTAAAATGATAAATGCTATTTCTTCTGTTTTTATTCTTTCTAAATCTGAAGGGCCCTTGGCCACAACTTCATCCTTTGTTTCCCACAAGACCCACTGATTAAGCCAGTGGGAATAGTCAGGGTTCAAAGACAAAACACCATTTCTAGGTGAAAAAAGAATGATTTAAGTAGGAGGATTCCATGTTGATGCTTTTCTATCACTATCTGAATGTATTTTGGGTACATAAATTTCAATACATTATTCTCTTTAGTGATCTGCAATAATATATATTGTATTTTTAAAAAGAAGATTTTTTTATTAAGAATAATTATATATAATTGCTTCAGAGCTTTAGTTGAATTAACTCTTAATATCATCAGGGCTAAAGCATCATCTTTATTTGTATGGCAAGGGAAAACCTCAGGGTTATTCTTTTTATTCAGCAATAACATTCACCAGTGGTTTCCATGTTATCTGTGTTACTTTAAGTAACTTTTGTGCAAAGGGATATGTTGCTGTATCTCTAATTGTGTACCACAGGCACTCCTGATGGAATTTTATTCCTTATTACTTCTATTGTCTGCATTGCATTACTGGAAGATGACAGAGAGATCTGGTCTTCACTCTGTTATATTCTGGACAAACATGATAAGTGACTTGGCGACTCTGCAGTGTAAAAGTGATAAGAGGTAGATTAATGAAGAGGAAAGCTAAGGTGAAGAATGATAACATGAATGGACACATACTTGTGAGAAATTATTGCATTTTTAGCATTGCTAATGCAAATCTGGCTTTTTTTTTGCTTTTTCTTTTTTTCTTTTTTTTTAGCTGTTGTAACAGGGATTTCTGTAGAAGTTATAATGATGCCACCCTCAGAAAATCAGTCAGGTTTTCTGCTAGCTTATTCACATGGACTTCTTATTTTATTTTTTTATTTTTAGTTCTGCAACACATTCTCTATGAACTCAGACTAAAATTAACTGCCAGAAATAAAAATTCTAATTTAGACTCTTAATTACCTGCCTTCAGGTATGCTCATGGATCATCAGAGGCTAAGGAAAATCTGCAATGATTGTGTAATAATTTTGGACTGGCAGTACATTAAACAAATGTATTCAGGCACAGAGTTTTACTGAAGCAGTTACCTTGGGGACTGCTACCCAAGCTGCCACGTAAGTCTGTAACCTCAAAGGCACTTGAATTGTTGCAGATCTAGGCACAAGAACAGCAATGTGCCGGCATAAGAATGTAGGCAAGGGGAGACTCTAGTCCTGGTGCTTGAAGGAAGAAGTGCTTTGTAGGTTTTGTTCTGTTAGTGCAGAAGAGAGGCTTTTTCGTAACTAGCACATCACCATGTTCAATTATATTAACTCACTAACTAGTTACACTCATTCATAGGTGCGCTGATGGGTAGATAAAATTCTACACTGCTGTCTCTCAAGGGAAAGCTATTTAATCAGCCTGTCATTAGGGAGACAAATCCTGCTAATGTTGCCCATGCTGATATCCTCCTTATCTTTAATGGGACGATTTCTGTTGATAATAATCAGGAATTTCTTTTGTTTCACCAAGAGAAAGATAACAACAGCTATTCAGACCTTATTCCATTTTGTTAAGTACAGTACAATAGTTTCTCTTTCATTTTACTGGCAAACTTCTGTTTTGATATATTTAATTTACATGGTAACTCTAGTAATTAATGTTCAGCAATCTAGCAAAACTGTTGAATCAAGAGGATCTTAAATCTATTGCTGCAAGCTAGCTGGTAATGCTAGTCACCTGGCAACAAGAGCAAATAGTGTGAGAGAAAGCACTGCACCAAGGGTAGTGGCAACTGAAGAAGGGTCCTTTCTATAGACTAGAGAATTCTCTTTTGTTTTTCCAAAGAACCAGTCAGATTTGGTGCATGATGTTGGATAAAAGTTTTATGTATATTTTATGTCAGTTTTGGCAAAATATTTAATGGAGATACTGATTTTTTTGTTTGCTTTATCAAAACAAAGATTTTTTTTTTTCTTTTTTTCCCCTCTTCTCTTTAGAGTGGACTCCTTGGTGTATCTCTGCTTCTACACTATTATGGTCTGTGCTGGGTTGAGTAAGTCTGAAAAATAAAAGACTGGGGTGCAGGTTTGCTTTGTTGGGAAATTAAATGAAGCTGCAGTGAGGTGGGTTATTGTATTTCCTGGTATCGTATCCCATGAAGTGCTAAGTTATATGGGATAATCAGTGAAGGAGATGTACCTGTTTCATAAACACTTCATGAAACTGTAATAGGCGACACAGGATTTTTGCACTGATTTAGTGAAGTACCTTTTAAAACAAGACAGCTGATTAAACCATGTCAGCCTAAGTGAGAGTGCATAATGAGGGTCCAAGGTTTAGGATGTACTATTAGATGATGATTAAATATAATCCAGCCTCCAATCAGGAGTGAGGCAGCACTGAGAAAATAATGCTCACAAGCACAGATTTCCTCTCAGTCTCTACAGAAAGTCGGCAGCCAGTGTGCCAAGACAGCTACCCATCGTGCTGAACGGCACTGTCTGCTTTTGCTCTGACTCAGCTGTAAGGTAACTACAGGATGTCTGATAGAATTGTCGTCAGGTGGGTGAGCTTAGCTTGGCATGGAAGAGGAGCAGAGTGAGGTGGAGTGTTGTCCAATGACTATATGCGTACCTCTAATCTCTTTGTTCACCTATTGTCTTTTTTTTAAAAACTCTCTAGGACTGGAATTACTGTACTGGGAAGCTGTTTATGATGAGGCTTCCTGACCTTGCTGCAATACAGTAATTGTATAGAATAATATTTTACTTGTAAATGCTTCTCAATTGAATCACTTGGCTAAGTTCAAATTAAGCCACTGTTCACTGTGAATGAGGATGACAGAATTTAACCATCAGAGAATAAAAAAATCTACCACAGTTTAAATTGTACTCCCTACCACTTTCCCACTTTTCTGCAGGAAAATGAGCTTCCCTTGTTGCCAAGAATAGCTCTGTCTGAGATATTCCAGCTGAAGCACATAATGTATGAGTCAGCCCAAGTTTGCCTTTTGAACCGAAAGGTTCATTAAAGTCTACAAAGTGGTTCTGAGTTTCAAACAAAACCCAAGGAATGAAACAGGGCGAAACTCTTCAATTTTGATGAGTTCTGCTTTGAATTTTGGGTGCATCTATAGAAGTTTGGGTATAGGAAACCAGGCAAAGACAAAGGTTACCACATTAATATGAATCCATTCTTTAATAAGCTTCCCTTAGAGAAGTAGTCTTAAAGAAATGTCACCTAATTTAAAAGTTTGTCCAAAGGCCATTGGATTTGATTACATTTTTTTCCCTTGACTTTATCAGGCTGAAGTGTCTGAGTGTCACACTGTAACCTGAAAATATGTTTCAGTGAAGCCAGCCATATTTGCTAATACATGCCAAGTAGATTTTTGCCTTGTTAATATAATGAAATATTCAATTTGAACAATAGTTTAGTTTAATAGAGCAGTTATCTGATAATCTGCTTATGCTTAATGGGGTAAATGTGTGAGGCAGGTGCAAAAAAAGATCCTTCAGTAAATTAAACTAATACAACATTCAATGAACTAATGAGGTGCTGTGGGAGTTGCATTTCAATTAAAAATCTATGAGGATATAAGCACCTTATGAAAGTTGTTTGTTAGTTTTGCCTGCTTGCAATGGAAGGGAAAAATCAGTCAAAGGCTCCTTAAACATGACTAAGTTGGAAATGAAATCTGGAAATATGTTTTAATGAAGATATAACAGTTTCTCTTCCAACTGTATTCGGCAGTCCTACTTCTTAACAACCTGCCTGGCCTCACTTACATTCCACATAGAGCGACTTGGATTTTCTCATAACACTTGATGAAGGGGCCAACTGTAGAGAATGACCAACATACGTCTCAATTCCTACAGGCACAGTAGAGACTAGCTGTGTGTCTGAGAAAACCATTAGGTTTATAGACTTTAAGAATGAATAACTCCCGATATGCTTGCAATAAGCTAAGGGGATTGATCTTTAATGGTTTTCCAGATATGTTGAGAGTTATTCAGCAATTTGAAACTCCAGAGGCTGCAGCTGAAGCGGCCAAGAACAGATTTGATTGTCAGCCTTGCAGAGGTCCAATGAGGATATAGATCATTTGTGAGAGTAGTGTGTTACAAATAGGCTATTTGAAGCGAAGCAAAGCAGTAGGGAGAAGACGTACCAAAGGGAGTGCCATTGGCAGGACTTCTGTAAGCCTGCACCAAAGTTTTTTGAAGTTTTTGAGACTCTTTCCTCTTAACTTAATGAATATTAAACCAGATGTCATCTCGCTTTCATGATGGTCTAGCAATGCTTTAATGAATTGTAATTGCACCTCTTGAATTGGGATTGCAATAACATTAACTTATCACCCATGTCTATCTCTTTCTGCACCTTTCATAGGAACAGCCAAGCTGAGGCAGAACTTTGCTTGGGTTTTCTGTTCTCCTTACTTTGTAAAATGGGGAAAAATTCTTCTGTTTTGTTAAAATTTGTGATGTGTTGTTATATGTGCTAAAATAGCACAGAGAGCAAAGGGATCCTGATTCAGCCCAGAGATCTAACAAATGTAAGCAGAATTAACAAAATTAGTGATAATATACTCCCTTTGCATACGGACGGCCTTGATGAGAGAGAGGGATGGCCTAGTAGTATTTTAGAACTCAGATTACTGATTTGGATTGCTCTGATGTTTTGCCAGGGAACAGATCCCCAAACAGTAGTAAAATGATATTCCTGCTTAATCTCATCATCTCGCTATGCCTCCAGATATCAAACCTGTAAGTTTTGATTACAGATTTGTCCCCAAAATAGAATTAATCTTTTACAGGTAATGTAATGAGAGGCTTTCCACAAAAAGGTTACAGGTAGTCTTCTAAACCCTGAAAATGATAGGGGCATTGTTTTTTACTAGAGTAATCATGGGATTAATAAGCTTGGAATTTGATGTTATTTTGTTAACTTGAATGCTTGTACATGCCAATTGACGTAGGATTATTCTTGACAGGTGGACCTGTAATTTATCATATCACTTTCTTTTTCTTGTTATAAAAGTAATACTTTATACCAGGAGGAAATTATTTGTCATACTCAATGTGTCAAAATATTTGGAAAGTTGCCCAGAACATTAGTTAACCAAACACCATACAACATTAGTTTTAATGTAAATTACATTAGTTACTCTATAAATTACACACTGGTTGTATTTCCCATATCTCTACTGGTTTATCCCAAGGAGCACCTCAGCATGAAAACTCTGTTTTTATGATGCAGTAGGCAAGCTATACAGAGATATTCAAAAGCGGTGCTTTTGACGAGAATCAGACTCTGGGCTGATGGGGCAAATGGTTCCTACCCCTTGTCCTGCATGAGCCTGTCTCCAAACCCACGGAAATTAAAGGAAAAACTTCTGCTGACTTTAGCGGCCATTGAATCCGTGTAACTTTCTCAAAATAGCTCAAACCCCTACTTTTTCTGAAATGGATGGCAAAATTCCCAGAGTCTTCATTATGGCTATTGTTTTAGACTCTGTTTTTGAAGGTTTTTTCAGCTTGCATATAGATACAAATGCAAGAATGAATGAGAGGTTCACGCAGCCATCAACATCTCACGGCATGTGCTGTTCTGTTTAAAGATTCAGTGTTGCATTACATTGTAGTCTTTTGTTCTTTTTACAAGTGCAGCTATTTCTCTCGGCAATTTTTTAATGTCAGATGGGTGTTTGCATTGTTATGCTTCGAATCAACATTTAGTCTTTCTTAATAAGTTACATGACAAAAATAGAGTTTAAAATATCGATCAGTTTTGGCATTGGCATTGTGGCAAAGTATTTTAGAGATACCTGCAAGTAGTCTATGAAAAGAGATATTTCAGAGGAAGCATAATTCTCTTTGATGAAGTGCTTATTTTAAAGCAAAGACGTTATCTGTATTGCAACCTTGTATGCTTTGGAGTTTTGCATAATTTCTAGCAATCTCAGTGTCTGAATTCTTCTCCATTACGTATTCCACTGGTTAATTTATGAAGTGTGAGGAATAAAGCTGGTTAAAAATAAATTTACTTTGGTGATACTTAATCTTTTTCCACAATACGTGCTGTAATTAACATATTAATCTGTAACAAATGCTAAAAGTTTCTTCCTAATCGCTTTGCCATACATTTCATTTGACATTTCAGTTATATTTCACTAGCTTGCCCGATGAGCATAAAGTGATAAAAAATTCAATGAAATCGGACATATTCATACTAAGAATCTGATTTTTATATAAGATTAGTTTGATTTTTGTGAAAAGAGTCTGTAGTTGGGAAGAATGTGACTTACATGAGCAAAAATACCATTTGTTAAATGCCAAGAGGGGTGAATAGAATAAGAATTTGGAAATGATTATGTAACATTTTAGATATACTCCACGCTATCTCAGTATAAGTTAAGTGAAAAGCATTACAGAGGCACATTAAGTTACATCTTTATGGGGAATAAAAAGCTTCCAAATCACAAAACCTGCTACACTCTGGAAATTAATGAATAAATATGCTGGAATCGTACCGTGCTGTGGGTCAAATTCCTCTCTCAGCACAACAGCCCTACTCAGTTTAACTTTGGGAATAGTTTGAAGAACTTTAATAAAATTGAGTGATTTGTTTTGTTACAATGACAGCAATATTTAGGATTTTAGTTTTTCCTTTCAGTGTTGGGAATTAAATATGGCAGTACTGAGCTTAATCTGTAAGAGTTATAGAAGCAAGGTGATTACAAAAATGCCTCGTTTAGTTTCATCAGTGTTGTTTTGTATCAGCTCTTCTCTCTAACAGCTAGGAGCACTTTTGTAGACAAATTATTATAGTTATTTTACTCTTTGTATTGGAGTAGCAACTTAACGTGCTAGTCATGGACAGTGTTCCACAGTGATAGACATAGCAACATAAGATCATGAGTCAGACCCTGCCTCAAGTAGTTTCTAATCAAGTAGTTATAATAAAACAACAGTAGGAAACCTTATGATGGAGTACTGAGGTGGTACCTACGGCATAACATTCAACATGGTATACCTAACCGAGCAAACTAATTAATCTATTTATTCATTTTGAATCAACTCCCCCCAAACCTCTACAATAGATGTTCCAATTATCACAGAAGGGAAAACTCTTTTTCATGGGATTACAGGAGAAGTGTTTAATTAAATAGGAGCAACCAAGGGCTAAGGTGCCAAATTCCCCATTATTGCTCCTGCAGGAAACAAACTCCAAAACTCCAGATTCTCACTGTTCATCTGCAAACGCATCCTGGCAGCGTTTTCATGAGTAAATGATCCATAAGAACAAGTTGTGATCCTGGGCTGAAGGACTCGAGGTATATAGGAAAAGAGCATGGTTCCAGATCCTGTCAGAGCATTGACCCAAAAAGTGACAATTACAGCACAACATGAATTCGTTTTGTTTGTGACTCTCTCTGTAAATCCTTTCCTGAATTTCTCCTGCCTGCCCAACTTCTCCTCATGTTGCATTTCTGTATTTGAATTTTACTTCCAAAATGAAGCCATTTGCATTTGTCTTTTTAATAGATTTTATAAACTTTGAAGTATTTCTCTATTTTATTAGCTCACTGATAACCCTTTTTCCAAAGTCCTTCTTAGTTACCTGTCTAACTTTGCATCATTTTTACAGTTTATGCCCAGACAAGCCCTCTGTGGCCTGCTTCACATACGACCGCTTTTGGAGTAGGTTTATTCAGCTAATGTTCTCCCTCCTTACAGTAACTGAATGCTGGATGGGCAAATGCACATGGGCTGTCCATGGCCCACCAGAAGAGTTCGGTGCCCTGTGCACTCCCCTAAAGCACTCTTACCTGAGGAGCTCTTACGGGCACCTGGATGCCAGGCAGTGGCATGTCTGGGTGCACATCAAGCTGTATCTGCAGCATAAGCACTTCCACAACAGCTTCAATAATCTATGCTGCTACGTAGGAATTATTGATCAGAAGCATTACTAAATTTAAGATGTATGACATCTACTGCTCTATCCATTAGGCAAGCTACCTTGCCAGAGATGGAAACCAGACAAGTTTGACGTGATAGATTCTTGAAAAATGTCATCCGTCTCTTGTCACTTATTTATTCCCCAGGCACTGACAAATTAATTCTCTAATAATTTGTTCTAGTATTTTTCTAGGCACTGAAATTAAACTAGCTGTTCTCCAGTTGTCTGTATCCTCCTTTTCACCCCTCTGTGAAGTTAGGTATGATATTTGCCCTTCTTATTCTTCTGGGGCCTCCCCTCTTCTTTGAATGCAAGCCTGCTTATGGGAACTGAGTTAATCATCCCCTTTTGGCTTAGAGTTACTGCTGTGGCATGACTGGCATTTGATTCAGCACTTCTCTCATGTTAGTATTTGAGAACATACAGAAGAAACTGCTTGCTCTCTTTTCCTAGTTAGTATTCAAGGAATGACTGGAGCAGAATAGACAGAGATGTCCAGGCTTAGCAGGATTATAATTAAAAGAGAACAAAGAAATGGAGAACAAAGGTGAAAAATAAAAGGCATGGGTGAGAAAGAAAGGAGGAAAAAAAAAAAAAAAAGTCCTAAAGTGTCAAAGAGCAATAAGAAGTGGGTCTCTTGATTTAAATCACCAATATGTTTTTAGGTCATTTTTAGCTTAGTCTTACTGTCTGTCCTCCATTTTTGTCTTAAACAGAAAAAGGAAGTTTTACTGCATGAAGTTGCTAAAAAATACTAACATCAGGATTTCCTTCTGCCAGGACATCAAGGTATGTTGCATATCCCTGTATATATGTGTATTTTATGAATAAATAAATAAATATGTATATATACACACTTACCAAAATTGATAGTTGCCTATGATAGTGCTAAGCCTCCTATCTATGTAGAAACTGATTTTACTTGGGATACTGGCTGTAGCTCATGGCAGTGACTGCACATGAGCTCTCAGTGTTCCTGAACTGTAGTTTAGTTGCAGAAAGAAAAATTCATTACAGCTTAGCACTGGACAGCTGGTACAACCCTTCCTTGGCAGGATGTTGTTACAAATCTCCTCTAATATTCTGGTTGGAAGATGGCTGCCAATGTACTTGGCGTCAGAGCCGAGACCAGAAAAAGCTAGGTTTTTAAGTCCTCATCTCTTATGTAATAGAACACTGTGATAAGTGATTTGGCTCTCTGTGCTTCAGAGGAAGAAAATTATTCTGTAACTGGTGTATTTGTAACCCAAATACATTCTAGTGAATTCACCACTGAAGTTTTGCTTTGTTCTTACCCTAAGAACACTAAACTGCTGATTTGGATGGGTTTTGTGTTGATTTTCATTTTTTGTTTAATGACTCATTTTCTAGACAGGGTGAAGTAAATAGCTACTTTCTATTTTCCAACCTGTTTCATCCAGGTGCAGTAGACAGAGTCATTTGTTAAAATATAGCTTTTTTTTTTGTTAAGAATTTTAGTTGTTAAGAATTCTAAGACCTTTGCTATTATATTTTTTCACTTACGGTACACTGCATTTATCAGTTGAAGGCCACTTGTCCACTATGGTTTAGAGGGAATATGCTGTATATCTACAAAAATACATATTAAAAAAAAAAGGGAGGTAACCTTTGAAAGGATTTTGGAAGAGGAGAGTAATGTATATCAGCTTCGTACTGATTTTTGTTTGAGTACAGAAGGGTTAACTTAGTTATACTGAGTGTTTCTGTTCTACTTAATGACATCACATATGGTTTTCATAGAATCAGAATGGCCTGGTTGGAAGGGACCTTAAAGATCATCTAGTTCCAACCCTCTGCCATGGGCAAGGACATCCTCCACTAGACCAAGTTGCTCAAAGCCTCAAACAGCAGCCTCCCATTGGGGATTTGTGCTAGAGTTTGCAAGAAAGGCTGTTCCTTTCTAGGTAGAGCAGGGCTGTAAAGTAAAAAAAATGCAAAGGTGGAAGTGTGTCACCTGGCCAGACAAAGGGAGAGTCAGGAGGTGCTGCTGGGCTGAACCAGAGAATGATGTGTAGTGTGAGCTGTGCTCTGCCTGCACTGCCGTGCAGTGAGGGGCCGTTCCCCAGAGGTGGGGGCCCGCTATCCAGGGCAGGGCGACGTTTGTGTCATGTTTGCTTGGGTTCCCTCTGCTTTTTGGGGTCCAAGTAAGAGCAATTGTTTTCCTTTCAACTTTCCTGAACCATCTGCATTTCTGCGTACTCCTGTCACACATCCTTTATTTCTAAACTGAAGAGCCCTACCTTATTTAACTGTTGCCATAGAGAAGACAATCCATACCTCTGTACTAGGTGCCCTTCTTTGCACATGTCTAATTCTGCTAAAGCCCTCCGGTGAAAAACAAGGCAAGGAACCAACCTGCAAATCAAAAAGGAGAAGATAAAGGATTGATGACAGAATGTCACACTATGGGCACAGATATGAATTATGAGATTATGGCCGTAAAGACAATACCTGAAGAAATGAGGTCTGCTTATTGAGTAACGGGGTACTGCCAAAGATTTTCATGTAGTTGGAGCACTTTGTACCCTTGGGGGAAAGTGCTTTAGTGTCTCCTGGGTGGAGACAGAAAATGGATAAACATTCTAATGTGATCTGGTTCACAAAGAGAAAGATGAAAGTGAAATACAGTGAAAACTGAGTGTCACTGAAGGTAAGGAGAGGAGGAATATCATTTATGTAACTCTTGGGAGGGGAAAAAAACAAAAACCTGTTATCTCATTGGATGTGTTCAACAGCTGCTAAAATATATACCAGATGATCAGAGATGAGTATATTATAGTATTGCATATGCTTTCAGATGCTGCATTTGACTAGGGAATTTGTGAAAAGGCTGCTCTATTATCAACAAAAAGAAGCTATAATAAAAAAGGCCAGAAAACTGAGTGGATAAGCTTTTAAGGAAATTAGGTACAAATTTATCAGCATATCAGTGTAATGAGTTTGGAATGAGGGGAGAATAAAATAAAATAACCAAAATCTGGAGCAGGAGGAGGATTTGCCAGCATCAAGACATGGTCTGCCCTTTACATGGTTAAGCTCTGCACATTACCTGTGTCACTAGGCAACATTATCACAGGGCTTCGGGCAAGTTAATTCTCATCACCCTCTTAATTCTCATCTCAAAAACATTGCAGAAAGCCTTCAGGCTGTTTGTGAGAACATTTTTGTTTTATTAGGAACTTGAACCAGGGGTGTCAGGATTCTCTAAAGTAGTGAATCTCTATATGAGGAATGACGATGCTCCACAGGGATTGCTAAAAGGCAACTCTGCAGAGGAATCAACAGTTTAAAAAACACACCCGTCTGTCTAACTATACCAAACTGAAGGATGCTGGACAAATGACAAGCCAACATGTCACTGTAAAAATCAGCGTTCTAAAGGCAGAATAGAACAAAATAATTTTGCAAGTGATGGACCATTAATGTGTGGTCTTTGAAGGACATTTTTTAATGCTGAGTAATATAAACATAAAAATAAAAATGTTATCTCTGATGCATCTGGAAAGCATACACATGGAACTCAACAGTTCATCACAAGTGTATTTATATTGAAGTAGGCCACAGCTTTTAGGTAACAATGTAATAGAAGAAAGTGAAAATGTAGTAAGTGTGGAATTTTATAACAGAGAATTACATCAACAGAGAGTTTAGCCACTAGTAGAAAAAGGAAGTGTGTGGCATTTATAGGTAAAGACAGGTAAGTGTCCAAAATAATTTGAAAAAATACTGATGTGACGATTGTAATATTTAATTTATTTTTCTTAGAGAAAGCTCTTAGATGTGAAAAAACTGATGTCTTTGGGGCAAATTCATATCTAACATAAACTGCAATACCTCCAATGTTTCAGAAGAACTATGACATCCTATATCAGCTAAAGAATCTGTCTAAAATTGTACTGAAAGTAGCATCTGAAAAGAAAAATAAGACATCCTGGTATTCAAAGACATCCAAATCAAAGAACTGTTATGATCAAATATTTAGAAATTTAAACTTTCTGCCAAAGTATAGCTCATTAAAACAATGATTAAAAACCTGTTTCATAGACACTGTTGTAGGATCTGAAATTGATTTCTTCATTTTGCACAATTTTTTGTTATCTTTTACAGTTTAAGCAAACACTTTTATAAAATTGCATTAAAAATGAAACAATGCACCTTAATTACCCATTTTTTTCCCCAGAAAAATGAGATCATAATCAATGTTATTAGTGACTGAAAAAACACACATATACTCATGCATAAGCCCCAGTGTCACTGTACTATATTCTACAATGTTAAAAATCTGGAAAAAGTTTCTGGCAGTATTGCAAAACTATCAAAGATGTTGCCATTTTGACAAAACATTCAATATTCAAGGAAAAGCCGTTTATCACAGAAAACACATTGTGTAAAAAAAGTTACAATCTCTAATTAATGCAGGAGATTTTCACTGTGCATTGAATCCCAAATTTGGAATTATCGGAGAGAAAGGTAATTAAGGATAAAGCTGCTGGAGATAAGTAACTCTTCAGCCATCTTCTGGGTGACATATGAAAGCGTCTAAATACTACTGTGAGCAATTAATCTTCTATAACTCACACAATATGCAGATTAAGAACAAATCTAGTACTGAGCTACGCAACACATGCTGAAGTTTTAAATCTGTACATATAGTCCGCATCTCATTTCAAGTTTTGCCTTAGTGGGTCTTCCATAAAAGGTTAGTTCTGGAGACAAGAAAAATAATATATGCTGTTAAATTGTTTATTAGCACAAGAACTTCACACAGTGGAAGAAATGATTGTTTATTGAAACAAGACCTTCAAGGGACTCTTTAATTATAAAACAGCTTGATATTTTAAAGAAAATGACACAAACAACAGAAAGAACAATTTAGTGTGGGTAGCAGGTTGAGTATAGCTTGGGGCCTATTAATCAGTCATGCATAACAAGTATCCTATAAAGAAATTGGAGTAAACATACAGAACATACTGCTTCTGCAAGAAGATTGAAAGAAACGTTACTGGGTTTGAAAATGTACTTAACAGTTGCATCATATTACATCAAGAGGAGCAAAAGCAGTATCCATCTCGCAAAAATAGATGAATAAAATGGAGCCATTGGTTCTCCAGCTTTGGAACCCTCTGATAGCAAAACAATTGCAAGTTCTGAAGAAGTTGGAGCATGTTAGCTACATACCATCACTAGCTGCAGGCATTGGTACTGAGACACCAAGCAAGGCTTTGAAGCAGATGTTTTTTTTTTTTGCTGAGCATCTCCAGTTTCAAAGCCAGAGGTAGCAGCAGAGAATTCTGTCATGAAGTTTTCTAGAAAGTAAACACAGACCATAGTTGTTATCTTTTTAAAAACGTACATCTGTAAATATGCATAAATGCTTAATAATGGAAAGAGGATGTTTTCTCATCAAAATTGTGCACAGTGTAATAAAAAGAAACATGGAGGGGGGCAGAGTTTTTGATAAAAGAGCAGTAAAATTTAGTGAGTGGGTCTTTTTTACTGAAGAAGACAAGCAGAACAGCGCGGAGGTATGATGACAAGTGTATTATTGGACAGATGAGATTAGGTGAGGTAACTGGCATGAGGCATCTCAAGATGTTCAAGGAATTCAAGAGCTACAAATATTTCAGATGTTTTTCCATTTCGTTTGACAGCATTGACGTTGGTATGTTTGTAGCTTAGTTTGAATTGTAGCTTAGCTATGATTATTTTGGTACCTGGTATGTAATCGTGTCTAGTTTGGCTGTGATAACGCTGAGGTTGTCCTGCCCTTCTATCTTCCCCCTGGCTGAGTGGCAGGGCAGCCGTTCTTTACAGCAGCAGAATTGGGGTCTGGTTCACTTGTGATTCCCAGCTAGGCAGATAATATTCTGATTACTATCATTAAAGCTATAGCGTTTGGCTGCCAACATTAACACAAGAGGTTAGATGGTATAGTGAAGTCTCTCCACAAAGTATATAGACAGCACTAAAGAGATTTCCCATGTTGCAGCAGGTGGTAATGGATGCAGAGAGCAATGATCTAACATTTTGCAGTGGGAGGATGTATTTCTTCTGGAAATAATTTTGCTATAGCCATCAATAAGCTGGGCAGCTAGTCTAATGTAGTCAACAGTTAGAAATTGGCCACTCCAAAGGGCAGTTCGTCCTATCCTAAAATAAATTAGATGAAGCGACGCACACTGACTGCAAAGGAAGGCTAGATAATTAGCTGAGATTCAATTTTTGGTTTTTAGTTGTCTGAAGTTAAGCTAGGCTGAATGTCTCTCAGATACTTTTCTAAAAGGGAACAGAGTCGTAGCAAAGCTTCTAACAATAGCGCTCTGTTGATTATCCACATTCACTGACAAACGGTGCTAACATGTTGAGCAAGTTGTGGGATTCTGTGGCTGAAGTGTTTAAATGCTGGCAGGTAAATGCTGAAAATACCATTTCTGCCTGCAATTACACATCCTTCAATAAATCAAAACAGACTAATGCACACACCACCGTGTGTAAAATGTGTAACTGCAGGGGACAGTAGCATGCATAGCAAATTATATGGCTAAATGTAGAAATAAGTAAATATTCCTCTTGATCTCTCCAGATACGAGAGTTGGTCCTTTTTCAAGGCCTTACGGAATTTTGGAGGTAGAGACCAGACCGCTTGTAGTGGTGCTTACCCTCTGTCAGGCTAGAATTTTAGCCCCTCTGTTTGCAGCATCTCCAAATTAGATGCATTTTACCTCATTAATCACTGCTAGGAAATATCACATTTTATTCACCCTGAACCCAGAGTCTGATCCCCATCATTAATTGCCATCTGCTACTTTGTGATAAAGTTATCCTCAGGCTTCCTCTATCTGAGTCAGGTAAGAATGTCAAAATGGCATTATTAAAGTTGGAAAGATTGTTTTGTCATTAGCATGCCTAGAATAAGGCATAAAACGAGGTGGGTTAGACTGTTTGCAATCTGCAGGTTGGTTTTGTTAGTCAGAGGCAGTAGTGCCAGATAGGCCTGATTTTGTCTTTTGCAGACCTGTTGCTGAAGCCAAATCCATGTACAGGACTGCCAGGGAGGGTGATGCTAGGCCTTCTACTCTGAGATCTAGACAGACAAAATGAACTAAAGAGGCTGGTAGCACCGTGCTGTGTACCCTTGTAGCCTATTATATACGGTGTTATCATTGGTAGTGACAGAGCATACACCACATTGCTTTGTTTTAGCCCAAGGGATTTTCTTGACTGCTCTTGCTTGCCTTAGCAGCTGAGCAGTTGGGTAGCTAAAGTCTAGTAGCAAAAATAAAAGGTTACGTGGTTATTGCTTAATGATGGGTCTTGTTCACCAACCTTCATCCTTGCAGTTATTTGGACTTGTTTAATTGAATTTTGGGATCTAATGCCTACCTACAGCATATCTGGTAATGCTGAGTGATATATATACATGGCAAAAGCTTAGCAAAGAGCCTCTAGTGAGCAAAAAATTGTAGTATAGCATGAAATTGTTGATCATCAGGAGGGAAAAATGTTGACAGGCAACAAAATCAAAATTACTATAAGCCAACCCCAAAGCAGCAACATTGACACTGGTCTCCTGGCAGGAGCAGAAGGTGCTAAGACCACACGTCAACCCCAAACTCTTCCCCGAGGCAGGCACAGTTAGCAGCTCCAGGAAACCAGGAGTGGTGACCCCCAAGGGGAGAGAAACCTCAGATAACAGTGACAGATATTAGGTAGCATACTCTATATATTACAGTTCTAATTGCATTATTAATTCTTTCTCCTTTAATCGAACAACTTGTGTTGCTATGCAGGTGACATTTTAACTGGGCTAGTAACATCTTTTACTTGAGTTTAATTGGGACAGCAATAAATCCTTGCATCCTTGTATGAGGTGGTTTTCCTTTTTGCCCATAGCAAGTTTTTGAATATAACAATTAGAACAGCCTTCCTGTGTCCTTCTTTAACATCTCCTGCAAACGTGTTCCATCTCTTTTTAATAAGCTGGCACAACCTCACCTAGAAGTAGTTAGGGTTTAAGAGGCTTTTCTGAGCATCTCAGTAAAGAGATATTTTATTTGTTTTGTTTTTGGTTTTTTTTTTTTTTTTTAAATTTTCATTTGTAACCATGAGCTGTCTTCTGACAGGAGCTTGTCCCTGAAAGGCCTGAGAATGTCCACAGAGTATCTGAGGTCTCTCCTCAATTGTCTGAAGTTAGACACCAACATATGTGGCAGGATCAGGACCCTGGGCAAGGTAAGTGAACGTGTGTAGTGAGTCTACCCAGTGCTTTGAGGGTTTAGCATCAATGCTCTCCTGCAGCTATACCTCCTGTGAGTTAATGAAGATTAGATCTCATCTAGATATATAGCTCCAACACAGTGAAACTTCCTTAATAAATTTTAGGATAGACTTTAGTGCAGAATTACAGTGTAGGTCTCCAGCCATTAAAAATGAATTATTGTTACTGATGTAACTCAGCAGCAGAGCACCCTGACAGCAATGGCCTGAGCTAATTCCCCCAAAGATTATTCCCTGTTCCTGGAAGATAAGTGCTCTAGCCTTGTTTCCTTATGTTGGATTTTTATATAGTACCGTGTGTAGCACCACACCATTTTCATTTGCATGTACTTACTGTACAGGACTGTATCGACAATATCAGAGAAGGGATTATATCACACCTCATTTGAAAGACTTGGTGAAGGTTATCTCTGCCTGAAGCAAAGATACTACTAGGCTGAATATAAAGCTATTAGAATAATTTCTAATGAATAATGTATCAAACAATTTTACTTCCTTTCCCCCTCCCTCTGTGCCTGAATTGTTTGAGATTTTCTTTTTTAAAGAAAACAGGAACTATTTAATAATGAAACTACAATAAAGTTGAATACATAAGTTAGTTATAGGTGGCAGATCTGGAGACAGACTTTAGTCTGGTTAGATATTTTAAATGCTCAAACTATTAGCTACTATTCTCTCTGGTAAGTTTGGATTTGCAGGTCATTTGTTAGCGAGCTGTTATAGGCATCTGGCACTTCTATTTTTGACTGGCTGCTCAATCACCTGTTGTCATTTTTCCTCCCCAAATGGCTAAAGGTGATTCATAGGATCTCATGTTTTGTACCCTTTACTTTTCAGCTTGAAGATGAAATTTAGTTTATACCAACAAGCTGAAATGCCCATTGCTGTGATAGCCATCCACTTTTTCTTATTTGTACTTTTAAAAGCTGACAGAAACAAAACACAAAATAGGCAAAAGGTGAATTTTTTTTCAGAATATGACCCTTTGTGTATGGTGTTCTTTATAACGTTCACCTACCTGTTTACAGGAAGATAAATATAAGAGGCTCAAAGAGAGAAAATGTCTATGGAGAATATTTATTAAAGTCCTCAGGAATGTGCTACATTTGCAGAAATTCAGTGATACATAGGAGTAGTCTGTAACATTCCTGTTTTTATGGTAAGTCTTTTTCTTTATGTTTTCATTATGCCATTTTACCATCAACGCCTGAAGCTTTGGTGTCCTGGTGAGTGACAGCTGTGGACTGACGGTTCAGCCAGATCTCTTTCATGCTTAGGTACAGGCTGATCTGGGTGCCACTGAACCTGCAAGGCAATGTGTTCCATTTTCAGAGTCCAGTTCTTTGGAAATGTCTTAGATTCTCTGAATTTCCTTTTGAGAATAAGAAATAAAAAAGAGAGAGAAAAGAACTTCATCTGTGAAAAAGGAGAAGCTTATCTCTGCTCATGATTTTGTCAAGCTCATTGAGACGTAATAACCTCAATGATAACAAGTTCTAATTTTCTTGAGGAAAAACAGGAAGGTAACTGCTTTCAAAGAAATCAGTAAATATATTTTCATGATGTCTTCCCATTCTAGTAGTCTCATCTTTGTTTCATTAGTGGCATTTTCACAGCAGTATTTCTTCCTTATGTTGTTCTCTTTTTTTTTTTTTTTCTTTTTTAAAAAAGCAAATTTAAAATTGCTAATTGCACCTATCCTTGGATGTGTGTGGTGTATTTCATAAAGATGAGATAGATCCAATTAACATAATGTGCAGACAAAGCTCAGAATGTTTGAGCCCCCCACACACAGGGGATGCATGCTAAAACTTCTGGCATTTTTTTATTAAACAGAAAGGCAAATAATTTCTGCAGGGTTGATACCAAAAGAGAAGGACTTAATACACAATTTAATTGAACATTTGTTCTTAACTTTACTCAGGGACATTTGACATGAAAGTTCTTACCGTATTTGGCAGGAAATCTCACTGATTTCACAGATGAAACCAGTTGCATGTATCCAGAACTAGATGGTTTAGGGAAACAGTGGAAGATGATTGCATAATGTACAATCTCCCAGGCTTTCAGGGGCAATTAGAAATGCAAACCTGTTACCCTGGCAACTGCAAAATTTGCCAGGACCTGAAACCTCTGATCTCTTTGGTTAAGGCAGCAACATTTATGAATTTTCCTCATTCACCTTACTATAGTTGTGATTTTGAATTGCATCAGCCTCTTCTCTGCTGAAAAGACCTCATATGATTAGAGAGCTAATATATAACAGCAATTGTACAGGATAGAGGTTCCAAAATTTTACTCCATGGACCACTGGTGAACTGTCAAGTGCCAACTGGCTCCAAGATGGCGGTTCATTCCCTGTGTTTCCAGCTGTTAATATTTCACCAAAGGGCAGCTAAACACATTATATGTTCTCCTAATAGCTCCAGAGAAAAATAAAATCAACAGCAAACATCTAAACTGCTAATACCAAGCTTGTTCTCTTATAGGTTCTCTCTTCCCCATCCTCTCTTTTGATGCAGTTGCATACTCTCAATTTTGTTGAATTCAGAGGCTTTGCTGCACTTGACCACAATAAAGTCGCCTTTGCATAGCTGCATATTTTTGTTATAAAATTGAAAGTGGGGAATTTTGCCTTGGATGGAGCTGGATTCTCTCCAGAATTCAGCAATGCTGAGATTAATACCAAAGAACCCAATTTAGTTCTAGAGTCTTTATTGTTTCTTTAGGTTTATGGCAAGTTTAGAGACAGCAGAAAAAAGAGGCCCTAAAACAATTTTTGAGGACTGGAGAGAAATAAAGTTGACAAGTAGCATGTAAAAATGACTGACAACAAATTCAGTTACCATGTAGAAATAATTTAGTGGGGGAAAAGCACAGTAGGTACAAAAAGGTGCTTTTGCTAAGAAAAAAGATAACAGGAACTAACTGCTAGTTAAACACAGAGAAATTAGGAGCAAAATGAAAATTTATAACCATAAGACAACCACTGTGAATAGGGAAGCTCTAGATTCCCTGCCTTTTTGAGCTGTTTAAGTAAGGACTGAATTTCCTTTTTTTTT